>CAWUFW010024095.1:0-65649 GCA_963921515.1 Calotriton arnoldi
CAATGCGCGACAACTCAGGGAAACGGTGCCCGTACTAGAAACGGGCCTCCGCTGTAGCACGGGTTGTGCTACACTTGGCTTGCGCAGTTGAACTCCCACAGAGAGGTCTCCCCCTGTTATGCCGGCGCGGGCTGGTCACCAGCTGACTGGGTTCGCTGCAAGCCGCTCGTCAGGTGCGGTTCCTCCCACTTTCCCCCCCTGCTGGCTTCGGTCCCCAGACCGGAGCCAGTTACCTTTGGTATGCGGGGTAGAGGAGGCCTTCAATCCGAATCGATTCCGGGCGGCACAGCTTCTCTTCGGGAAAGCGCCCCCGGCTTCAAATCCAGCGTTGCGCGCTCGACCAATTGCAGTGCGGCTCCGGCCGAGCCCCTCAGTTGCAAGACGGCAGGCCGGGGCCGAAGGGGTCACGGTGTGCTTTTGGCTTCAGGCGATGCGGGTTTGCCCAATCCCAGCGCGGCTCCGGCCGAGCCCCTCAGTTGCTAGGTGGCAGGCCGGGGCCGAACGCGTCACGGTGCTCTCAGCTGCAGGCGGAAACAGGTGCAAAGCTTTCGCAGACCCCGGGTCAGCAGCGGTGATTCCAGAGTCCACAACAACTCTCTGGGCAATCGGGGGCCGGTGATGGACAGATACCGGCCCTCAGTGCGTGAGTCGATCCCGGGTCGGCGGCGGAGATGTTAACCCCTGAGTCTACGTCTCGGGAGGTGCCCTGGCAGGCACTCTCGATCACCGAGACAGTCCGGCAGGGATTCGCGATGGGGGCACGTCGGACCTCGCCCAGAGCCCTGATGTGTGCCGACAAGCACACCAAGTGATTTAAAAAACGGGCAGGCAGGGCAAAGTTCACGGGGCCACAGTCAGTGCGCAGCCACACGCACTGGGCATTCACAAGCGGATTTCTTCTGCAACTTTTGTGTCCCTGAGTTGCAAACAGGAGGCCAGCTCTCCTCAGGCCCTTGGAGACTCTTAGGACACAGCACACAGCAAAGTCCTTTCTCTTCAAGAAGGGGGGGACACAGCACACAGCAAAGTCCTTTAGCCTCACCCTCAGCAGAATCAGTAAACTGCAGGCCAGCCCCAGAACACACAGCAAGGGCAGTACTTCTCCTCAGTTTCTTCAGGTGATCGTCTTGGGAAGAGGTTCCGCCTTGGTTCCAAAGTAGTCTAATTTTACTGGGGTTTCAGCACAGCTACTTATACCCCAAAAGTCTTTGTTCTTACATGTGTGAGAGGTCCAGGACCCAGTCCAAACCAGTTCTAGGTGCCCTCTGCCAGGGCATGTCTTCTTTCTTTGTGAGGGGAGGCCAGGGCCATCAGACACACCGCAGGAGTTGGAGCCAGCATTGTGGAAGGCAGGCACAGTCCTATTCAGACCCAGGTGCAACTCCTCCCACCACTCCAAATGCAGATAGGTCTATTCAGCCTAGTGCTGACTCACCCAGCCTCCTGCAGCCACCCCGAGCCCCTGTCACTCACAAACCAGACAGTCAATACACAAACAGGCAGAGGCACACAGAAAGGTTGAACAAGAAAATAGCCACTTTCTAAAAGTGCTATTTTCAAACACAGAATTTAAAAACCATCCTCCCTAAAAGATGTGTTATTAAATTCTGAGTTCAGGGATACCAGATTTCAATTTTCTATCTTGCTCCTATGGGAAGATATGCAGGTAAACAGGATACACAGCATTCCCCATTCTAGCCTATGGGCAAGATAGCCTTTCAATAGTGAAAAACGAAAATGGCAGTATTTCACTATCAGGACATGTCACCCACACTAGTACATGTCCTACCTTTCACATTCACTGCACCCTGCCCAGGGGGGTACCTTAGGCCTACCATAGGGGTGTCCAATGTGCAGGGAAAGGGAAGGGCCAGGCCTGGCACGTGGGGACATGGGCCAGGTCAACATGGCAGTTACCTAACCTGCGTGCAGGCACTGCGGTGGCAGGCCTGCGACATCTTTTCAGCGCTGCTCATGTGGGTGGCACAATCAGTGCTGCAAGCCCTCTAGTAGCATTTGGATTACCAGCCCTTGGCACACTCAGTACCCTTTACTAGGGACCTTACAGGTAAAACAAATATGCCAATCATGGATAACCAATCACCATATCAATTTAACAGAGAGCATATGCACTTTAGCACTGATTAGCAGTGGTAAAGTGCCCAGAGTCCTATAGCCAACAACCACAGGTCAGGAAAAACAAAGGAGGAAGAAGCAAAAAGTTTGGGGATAACCCTGCAAAAAGGGCCATTTCCAACACAACCCCCTTCCAGCCTAAAGCCAGGGTAGACCAAACGATACCTCGATGGGATTCCCTGCTTGGGGCGATAGAACACGGAACCTGGCCCGAACAGCAGGTGTCTATTCCTGTTCTACGCCTTCCTGAACCCAGTTGGATCCCTCTATCTATACTCTCAGGGCCCACTAGGCTAAACCATGGGGGACCCTTCTCCTCACCTGGGGACCCCATCTGTGCAGCGCCTAACCTTACTTCGCTCACAGATGTGTCCGCACTGGTAGACAGTACCCACCTGGCCAACACAATGGTGTGGCCCAGTCCACCCCCAGGGTGTGACTCCTGCCCCCCTCCCAGGGGCAACTCTGTCCACCAAGACAACCAGCCACAGTGGCCACTGACAGCTGTCAGTGATGAGAGCCAGGCCTCATGCCTGTCAGGCCTCTCTAACCTCTGTGGCGTCAAAAAGTGGGGGGCAGTAGCCCCAGGTGCCTGGCACCTTTTCTCCACTCTCCCTCCTGCCAAGTCAGGTATGGCATCCTGACACTGGCCCGCCAGCCCAGGGTCTGTACCCTCAGGCTGACAAGAGGTCACGGCCGAGGCTCTCCTCCCCCTACCTCTCCTCCTGGGGCCCCGCACTCTCCTCCCAGGAGAGGCACCCTCAGAACACAACTCTCCCACCAGTTCTGGACCTCTCTCCAGCAACTGGTCTCCCAACCTAGGGTCTAAACCCTCAGGTTGCCCCGGGGTCAGAGGCGAGGACTCCCTCCCTCTGCACCCCCTTCCAGAGGACTGCACCCCCCCAACTGGGGTGGTCCTCCTGGAAGCCAAACCGGTCAGGACACTGGTTACAGGCGTCCTTCCCTCCAGGTCAGGCAGATCCTGAACCTGGCCTCCCAACCTTGGGGCTAAACCATGCGGTTGAACACTTGCCTGGCACACCAGGACTTCTGGGGACTCACACAATATCCCCCCGAGGGTGACACATGACTCCTGTGTCGTGTGACAGTCTGCCTGGCGCAGATCTCCCGCCCCCTGTCCACCTGACAGTGCGCGAAGATCCCCCAGGACAGAAGTGGTGTCACCATGGTCACTTCTAGGAGACTCAGCCCTTCTGGCTGGTCCCTGACCCTCTGGTTCTCCCACTGGGGAACACATCCCCCTCTCACCCCTCAATCTGGACTTCTGCACCCTCCCAATTGGAGCGGCACCGCCAAACACCAGAACCACTGGAGCTCTGTTTACAAACACTCCAGGTTCTCCTGACACCAGGAGGTCCTCCTCAGATGGTCTGCAAGTACAGCCTAGGCTCCCAACCTTGTGTTCCCTTAAGGAACCCTCCAGGCCCTGAGACTGGGTTTCGGGCACCTTGGGACACACAGTCCCACACTCACTCCTTCTCCACGGAGACAGGACGTGAGCCCCTACACCCCTCCCACTACACTGGGACCTAGCTGGGCTACACTGAACCTCTTCCACCACACAGGACCGGAAGATACCCGAGCCACTACTTTTGGAATCACTCCCCAATGCCTCTTCAGACCCATTGGCACACAGCCAGAGGTCTGCCTCCCGTGCAAGCTCCCTGGAATCAGAGAACTCACACTCCACCGGGCGTTGGTATAGCTCTGGAAAACAGGGACTTAAAATATGCTCTCCAACAAATGAATCACACAGCCCCTCACAGTTGTTAACCAAGTTACCCTTTGCCCTACCATCCAGTGCCTCACACAAGTACTCCACACCACTCTCCTGAGATTGGCAAGACAGTGTCTGACTGTCTCTGTCACTCAACCCACACTCTTCTGGGCGGTTTCCACACTCACACACCAGGACTTCTACCATGGGGGAACCCCTCTCCCTGCACCTCTCATCTAGAGTCAGTAGAGTGTCCCTCCCACCACCAGGAATATGATCCCCTGTGTCAGTTCCCCAACCTACTTCAGGGACCTTGCACATCACTGGAGCTACCTCATAAACCTGAACCCTCTGGTGTATGTTAACCCCCTCCCTCAAGTCGGGCGCCACATCTCGGGGTGTTTGTGCTTCTCCCTCAGCACTAGATGTCACAATTTTGCTACCACCATCTGAGCTGGACTCCACCTCCAACTCAGCAAAGCTCACTTCCTGAGCTACACATATCTCTTTTTGCTGGCCTGAGACACTCATGGCCTCAAGCCTCTCGAGCTCCAACTCAAGCTCCCTCATTTTTAACTCATGAGCCAAAAGCAATTTCATTTCCTCAAGAGCGCGCTTGCTCTCTTCAGCTCTTTGTTCACTTTCCAAGCGCTCCTTCTACATCTGGCTCTTGAGCTTCAAAACTTCTAGCTCATGTTCTCTGATTCTTTGGTTCTCCTGTAACTCCTCTGAAGAGAGTCCCCTACCGGAATGGCTGCTGCCAGCCCTTGAGGCCGGTCTGCCCACTGGCAGATCATGTGATCTAAATCCATCCCTCCTAAGATTCTCCTCTCCATTCTCAGCATCTGCCTCCTCCGCCTCTTTAGCCTCCCACCAGGCCTTCAAGGCTTCCTGCAGCTCCTCCTTCCTGGAGCTGCTTCTCATGGCGCAACCAAAATCTTTGCAAAATTGTTTGAGCTCATCCTTTTTGTAAGAATACAGATCCTCAATATGAAATTCCAATTCTGCCTTCTCATTTGCTGCACTCCCCATCTGAGACATGATGCTTCCTGGGCGTTACGCAAAAATAGAACCAAAAACCAAAAAGTTCAGTATGTGGTTGCGTAGTGATCTGCGCTAAACTAGTGATGTTCACCAATCACTGTGGGTCAAGTGCAAACACAAGTTCAAATCCTCACCGCTGACCACCAATGTTAGAACTGGGGGTCTCTAGTTGGCAGAGGTAAGTACCTGGGACCAAATAGGGACCCTTGCTTCTAGTCAGGGTAAGGGGGTACACACTGTTGATAACCCCTGCTCACCCCCTTGGTAGCTTGGCACGAGCAGACAGGCTTATCCCCAAGGCAATGTGTAAAATATTTGCACCAACACCCACAGTAACACAGTGAAACACCACAAATGTACACCACATAGGTTGTTATAAAAATATAAATATCTTTATCTAATTTAGGCAAGATCAAAACGACATATATCCAACATACATAGACAATCTTTTCTTAGGAATGTTCTTGATAAGTTTCTTAGCCAAAAATAAACTTGTAGGTCCTTTTGGATGCAAAAGGGCACTGTAGTGATGCTCCCTTGATTATCAAAAACAGTTTACGGTAGTAATCCTATCTTATCAAAGCACTCCCTTGTAGCGCTGTTCACCTGATAACATGTAGAGCAAAATGATGACTGGTTGGCTCAATGGGCTGTGAGCCTCTGCTGCCAATGCGCGACAACTCAGGGAAAGGGTGCCCGTACTAGAAACGGGCCTCCGCTGTAGCACGGGTTGTGCTACACCTGGCTCGTGCAGTTGAACTCCCACGGAGAGGTCTCCCCCTGTTATGCCGGCGCGGGCGCGCGCTGGTCACCAGCTGATTGGGTTCGCTGCAAGCCGCTCGTCAGGCACGGTTCCTCCCGCTTTCCCCCCGTGCCGGCTTCGGTCCCCAGACCGGAGCCAGTTACCTTTGGTATGCGGGGTAGAGGAGGCCTTCAATCCGACTCGATTCCGGGCGGCGTAGCTTCTCTTCGGGAAAGCGCCCCCGGCTTCAAATCCAGCGTTGCGCGCTTGACCAATTGCAGCGCGGCTCCGGCCGAGCCCCTCAGTTGCTAGGCGGCAGGCCGGGACCGACGGGGTCACGGTGTGCTTTTGGCTTCAGGCGATGCGGGTTTGCCCAATCCCAGCGCGGCTCCGGCCGAGCCCCTCAGTTGCTAGGCGGCAGGCCGGGGCCGAACGCGTCACGGTGCTCTCGGCTGCAGGCGGAAACAGGTGCAAAGCTTTTGCAAGACCCCGGGTCAGCAGCGGTGATTCCAGAGTCCACAACAACTCTCTGGGCAATCGGGGGCCGGTGATGGACAGATACCGGCCCTCAGTGCGTGAGTCGTTCCCAGGTCGGCGGCGGAGATGTTAACCCCTGAGTCTACGTCTCGGGAGGTGCCCTGGCAGGCACTCTCGATCATCGAGACAGTCCGGCAGGGATTCGCGATGGGGGCACGTCGGACCTCGCCCAGAGCCCTGATGTGTGCCGACAAGCACACCAAGTGATTTAAAAAACGGGCAGGCAGGGCAAAGTTCAAGGGGCCACAGTCAGTGCGCAGCCACACGCACTGGTCATTCACAAGCGGATTTCTTCTGCAACTTTTGTGTCCCTGAGTTGCAAACAGGAGGCCAGCTCTCCTCAGGCCCTTGGAGACTCTTAGGACACAGCAAAGTCCTTTCTCTTCAAGAAGGGGGGGACACAGCACACAGCAAAGTCCTTTAGCCTCACCCTCAGCAGAATCAGCAAACTGCAGGCCAGCCCCAGAACACACAGCAAGGGCAGTACTTCTCCTCAGTTACTTCAGGTGATCTTCTTGGGCAGAGGTTCCTCCTTGGTTCCAAAGTAGTCTAATTTTACTGGGGTTTCAGCACAGCTACTTATACCCCAAAAGTCTTTGTTCTTACATGTGTGAGGGGTCCAGGTCCCAGTCCAAACCAGTTCTAGGTGCCCTCTGCCAGGGCATGTCTTCTTTCTTCGTGAGGGGAGGTCAGGGCCATCAGACACACCGCAGGAGGTGGAGCCAGCATTGTGGAAGGCAGGCATAGCCCTATTCAGACCCAGGTGCAACTCCTCCCACCACTCCAAATGCAGATAGGTCTATTCAGCCTAGTGCTGACTCACCCAGCCTCCTGCAGCCACCCCGAGCCCCTGTCACTCACAAACCAGACAGTCAATACACAAACAGGCAGAGGCACACAGAAAGGTTGAACAAGAAAATAGCCACTTTCTAAAAGTGCTATTTTCAAACACAGAATTTAAAAACCATCCTTCCTAAAAGATGTGTTATTAAATTCTGAGTTCAGGGATACCAGATTTCAATTTTCTATCTTGCTCCTATGGGAAGATATGCAGGTAAACATGATACACAGCATTCCCCATTCTAGCCTATGGGCAAGATAGCCTTTCAATAGTGAAAAACGAAAATGGCAGTATTTCACTATCAGGACATGTCACTCACACTAGTACATGTCCTACCTTTCACATACACTGCACCCTGCCCAGGGGGGTACCTTAGGCCTACCATAGGGGTGTCCAATGTGCAGGGAAAGGGAAGGGCCAGGCCTGGCACGTGGGGTCATGGGCCAGGTCAACATGGCAGTTACCTAAACTGCGTGCAGGCACTGCGGTGGCAGGCCTGCGACATCTTTTCAGCGCTGCTCATGTGGGTGGCACAATCAGTGCTGCAAGCCCTCTAGTAGCATTTGGATTACCAGCCCTTGGCACACTCAGTACCCTTTACTAGGGACCTTACAGGTAAAACAAATATGCCAATCATGGATAACCAATCACCATATCAATTCAACAGAGAGCATATGCACTTTAGCACTGGTAAAGTGCCCAGAGTCCTATAGCCAACAACCACAGATCAGGAAAAACAAAAGAGGAAGAAGCAAAAAGTTTGGGGAGAACCCTGCAAAAAGGGCCATTTCCAACACTGGCCCTCATGATTCCAGCAGCTTCCGCCAACAACCTTTCAGGAGGTTACTCAGCCTATGCTGTCACTGTCCCCCAGCAGCACATTATGAGAGCCACTATTAAAGGGTTCAGATGGGAGCTGAGCCCCCCCATGGTCCCCAAAGGGTGGTGGCATGTGAACACTTGAATACAGTGGAAGAGATAAAGCATGAATCTATTACAAATTCACGCCCTTTGCACACTCCTAACATTTGGTGCTTTCATTACTAGATAATGGTATTAAAGTTGGCAAAGTTTTGGAAAGCCTTACAAGAGAAAGAGGGCCCCTGAATAAAGCAATACACAGGCAGGGAAGCAGGGGCATAAAGACCACAATCCAAACAAGAAACAATCTGCCTAGTCTTATTATGTAAAGCAAAATGTGTCATCAATAATTTTAAAGCGCTGAAAAGTCTCACTCGAGCCAGGTGATTCAACCTGACTCGATTGCGAGTTTTCAGCGCTTTAAATTATTGATGACATATTTGGTTTACATAATTCGACTAGGCAGGTTATTTCTTGTTTGGAAAGTTTTGGAAAGCACCCATCTGGGTGCTGCTGCAACCAGGCGTCAAGAGCCTAACACCAAGTCTATAAACTTTTCTGATTCAATGCCATGTTTATTTTTTTTTGCCTACTATCACGTTCAGTCCATAAGTCAGCAGCTACAGACTTCCACTTCTGGAATACTTTTTTATGATAATTTTAAACGGGTGCTGTGACAGTGACTCTGAGCTGTGGCTGCTTGATGTTATCACTGATGAGGCAGAGAGACACCACCTATCTGGTTGTGCCAATGTAAATCATTGTTGTTGTTTGCTTTCAAGGTACAGTTTGTGAAACACGATGGTTTTAAGTTTAGCATCAATTATGTTAATAAGCGTTTATAATGCGGATATGTCTCTGACTTATAACTGAAACTGCATCTTCAGTCACTGGTGGGTCTAGGCATTCAATATCTCAATATATGTGTGCTCTGTTATCAGGGCCGGACTGGCCGTACCGGGCATCGGGCATTTCCCTGGGAGGCTGAAAGGTTGGGGGCTGATTGTGGAGCGGTGGGGGCCGGTTTTGCAGCTGTGCTGCAATATCAGCCCCAAATTTAAAAAAAGCAGCAAGCAAGAGTTTCCAGACTCCCAGGACCAGGCAGTGCTTCCCCAGGGGCTGGTCTAAAACAAGCATTTGCAATGCAATAGGTCTCGCATTTACGCGAGTTTGAGCTATTGACATTACAAATGGCAATGCCTTTTAGTTTTGTTTTCGTTTTTAAAACATAAATAAAAGGCATTGTCATTTACAATGCCAATAGCTTAAACTCGCGTAAATGCGAGACCTATTGCATTGCAAATGCTTGTTTAGGACTTGTGCCCTGACACACACATACAAAACACAGTAACAGACAAACACCTGACACCACTGAAACGCACATTTAAGCGTGCACAGGAACAGAAACAACAGCAAGCACACGTACACGCATAAATGACACAGAAATACATCTACATCCCTTCAGAGGAATCACTCTGCCCTGGCTCCTTTGAGGCCCCATTTGCCACTGTACTCCGAGCTGTATTTTCAAAATTATCGGCTGCTGATTCCACTTAAAAATGCCCACAACTTTTAGAAAGGATAAAAAAATGGCCCACGGTAAAGAATACCGAAACTCCAATTAACAGAGTGCAGGGCAACCGGATTTCTGTGTCACATCAAGTAATGTTGAATCCTCGCTGAACACTTGTGGGTGTGCCTGGCGGGCCCTAAACGAGTTACGCCCTGTGTCTAATCAATCAATCAATCAATCACAGAATTTGTAGAGCGCACTACTTACCCGCGAGGGTCTCAAGGCGCTGGGGAGAGGGAAGGGGGGGGGGGTGCTGCTACTGGTCGAACAGCCAGGTCTTGAGTAGCCTCCTGAAGGTCAGCAGGTCTTGGGTCTGTCGTAGGCTTAGTGGAAGGGTGTTCCAGGTCTTGGCGGCGAGGTGTGAGAAGGATCTGCCGCCGGTGGTTGTTCTTTGAATGCGAGGGACGGTGGCGAGGGAGAGGTTGGCGGAGCGGAGCTGGCGGTTGGGGACGTAGAAGGAGAGTCGTCTGTTGAGGTAGGCTGGGCCAGTTTTGTGGAGTGCCTTGTGTGCGTGGATGAGGAGTTTGAAGGTGATCCTCCTGTCGACGGGGAGCCAGTGCAGGTTCCTCAAGTGGGGGGTGATGTGGCTGTGGCGTGGTACGTCGAGGATCAGGCATGCGGAGGCGTTTTGTATGCGTTGCAGTCGTTTGATGAGCTTGGCCGGGGCTCCCGCGTAGAGGGCGTTCCCATAGTCAAGTCTGCTACTGACGAGGGCCTGGGTGACTGTTCTTCTTGTGTCTGTCGGGATCCACCTGTAGATCTTACGAAGCATGCGGAGGGTGTTGAAGCAGGAGGAGGAGACTGCGTTGACTTGCTTGGCCATGGAGAGCGTTGAGTCGAGGATGACTCCCAGGTTGCGTGCGTGGTCGGTGGGTGTCGGGGCTGCTCCCAGCGTCGTTGGCCACCAGGAGTCGTCCCAGGCTGAGGGGTTGGAGCTGAGGATGAGGACCTCCGTCTTGTCCGTGTTCAGCTTTAGTCGGCTGATCTTCATCCAATCGGCGACGGCCTTCATTCCTTCATGGAGATTGGCTTTGGCGGCGAGGGGGTCCTTGGTGAGGGAGAGGATCAGTTGAGTGTCGTCGGCGTAGGAGATAAAGTTGAGGTCGTGCTGTCTGGCGATGCGTGCGAGCGGGGCCATGTAGATGTTGAACAGTGTTGGGCTGAGGGAAGATCCCTGGGGTACGCCGCAGATGATCTCGGAGGTTTCGGATCGGAAAGGTGGGAGGCGGACTCTCTGGGTTCTGCCGTCGAGGAAGGAGGTGGTCCATTCCAGGGCCTTGTCTCGGATCCCTGCGTCGTGGAGGCGTGTGCGTAGAGTGCGGTGGCAGACAGTGTCGAAGGCGGCGGAGAGGTCCAGCAGGATGAGGGCTGCGGTCTCACCATTGTCCAGCAGGATCCTGATGTCGTCGGTGGCGGCGATGAGGGCAGTCTCAGTGCTGTGGTTGCTGCGGAACCCTGATTGGGATGGGTCCAGGATGCTGTTTTCTTCGAGGTATCGGGTTAGCTGTTTGTTGACGATCTTCTCGATGACCTTGGCTGGGAACGGAAGCAGGGAGATGGGCCGGAAGTTCTTGAGGTCTCTCTTGACACTTGTTAAGTAGTCGCTGAGCGCCAGGCGCTGCTGCATCGTCCTGTGAGCTCAGCTGCTGTACTTGTGGGCAGCGGGAGGGGGGGGAGCCCCGAACCCGCTCCTGATGGACGTGGAGACTGTGCCCACCTACACTGTGTAGCCACACCATATAGTTACATATAAACGCTTCGGCGATCGGTCTGCGCAGCAAGTCAATCCGCATTTACTAATTGCCCGACGGACAGGCCTTGAATAGAAGCAGCTGGTGGGCAAATTTCCACATGCGCAATTAACACACAAACATGTGTACAAACTGATCAGAACGGGAGATAGGTGAAAAATCAATGCAACCTTGCGAGGAGGCGACACACTGCAGTACCACCAGCGCTCAGCGTCTGCACACAAGCATTGAACCCAGGGCTTTAAGTGGGCCGGGTCTGTCCGGGTCTGAGCACCGGCAGTTTTTTTCAGGGGGCCTTGAAACGGGTCTCTATCGGGCTCTATTTTCGGGCTTCGCAAAGGTAGTCCGTTTTCTTTTTTTTTTTTATTGGACTGCAGTGAGAGCATGCACATCGCTCACTACTGAGAAGTGGAGACATCATGCCAGGTGAGCCGCGTTGTAGGGGAAGGGAAATCCTTTAAAGGGAGCCATTTTCTCTCAGGATTTCCCTTCTCTTTTTGCAGCGCAGGAGCAACCTCGTCGTGGGATGATTAGGAGAGAGACGACCAGGCGCGCAACGCCCATTGCCCCGGGCTGAGACAGCTTCCCGGGCGCACACACAGCCGCACCCGAGTACTTCACAGGTCATTAAAAGACCATTTGCTTGTAAATGAGGCTCTGTTGTTTTTCACCCCTTTTTAGAGCCCCTGCATCCCCATTCTGCCTATTGCTGGAAGAATTAGCCTCCCCCGAAATTTTTTCTTAGCCCCCCCGCCCCGAACTTTGGCTCTAGTTGCGCCTCTGGAGACGACCACAGGCAGCCTGCTCCAGCACGACCCTGCTCTGACCTTTCACAGTGTCTTGTTTTAGTGCTACGAAAACACACGCTTTGCCTGGCTCACTTAGTTCTCACACCCCCTCTTTAATATGAAGATAGTAGCGTTGAAATTACCTTTATATTCCTATACTGTGCTTCACATGGAAATATAGAAGGGCAGGTTCTCACCACCCCAAATTAGCTGTTTGGTATGCTCTCTCAAATGTAAGAACTACAGGTATTCAGTATCTGTCAGTCACCGCCAATTTAAAGCAGTGTTCCTGGACAAAAAGTTATGTTTCTGAATTAGCGTCTTACACTGAAAAGCTGGTTTACATTTCTTTCGCTGGATCAACCTTTGTTTAAAACACCACTAGAGAAGGATGGTGAACTATGGTCCACAAAGAGCAACTGAAAGCTTTCTTGTTCTTTATCAGAAACATCTGCCTGTCAATGGTTATCACCAGCCTTTTCGGCCCATTAAGAGGCTGGGTGGATGAGTATAATACGGGGTGTTTAGGATCGGGGCGGAGGGTGCACGGAAAGAAGGGCGGATAGGTGAATAAAGGGCGAGTGGATGGATGGCCAGATGGATGGATGGATGGCCAGATGGATGGATGGATGAATGTATGGATGGATGGAAGGATGAATGGATGCATGGACCAGTACTTAGGATAGGCGGGTGGGCTGATAGATGCTTAGGATAGGTTCTGGGACAGATGTATGTATGGATGTATGGGCGTATGGATGGATGGATGGCTAGCACAGTGCTTAGGATAGGCGGGTGGGCTGATAGATGCTTAGGATAGGTGCAGGGACAGATGTATGTATGTATGTAGGTAGGAATGTATGGATGGATTGAAAGATGGTTGGATGGCGCAGTGCTTTGGATGGATGGATGCAGGGCTTTAAGTGGGCCGGGTCTGAGCACCGGCAGTTATTTTCAGGGGGCCTCGAAACGGGTCTCTATTGGGCTCTATTTTCGGGCCTCGCAAAGGTAGTCCGTTTTTAAATTTTTTTATTGGACTGCAGTGAGAGCATGCACATCGATGTGCGCATGCTCATTTTGCTCACTACTGAGAAGTGGAGACGTCATGCTAGGTGGGCCGCGTTGTAGGAGGAAGGGAAATCCTCTAAAGAGAGTGTTTTCCGAAGGTAGGATAATTGGAGGGGATTTTCTTAAGCACACAATGCTAGTTATCTTGATTTAGACCACGCCCCTACTTGGATAGGCCACACCCCTTTAAGAGGTTTGCCCCGCCCCTTTTAGAGCACCCCCAGTTTTTTTTCCCACTTAAAGCCCTGATTGAACCAACCAAGCACACGAGGAAACCTAAGAAACAGCTTAAAAACGGCAGCGAAGCCATTTAAAGGAAGATGGTGCCCCATACTTCAGATACAAGGACACACTTTTGCACTGTAAAACACGCACTGTGACTGTTAAAATGTGGTCGCCCTGCCAAGACAAACATCATACGTGAGCGATCGCGCGCAGAACCTGGAAGCAGAGGCTGATGGGAGGGCAGCATATTATCACACCTCCTGCCATCAGTATTCAGTAAGCCACTCGAGTAATCCTGTCATTTTAGATACTTCACTGGGCACCATTTTGTTTTCTCCGTTGCCCCACGCTGTGTGATTGGCTAATGGCGAGGCATATATTTTTGAGAAGGGCACCCAAATGGGAGGTCAGTTTCATCAGAGCCCTTTTTTCCGGAGTGCTTGAAAGATTAAACACGTTTCATTAGTGTCATTAAATCGCCAGGAGAAGATTTTTATTTCCCGTATTCCCCTTTCACCAAACATTTACATACGATATCAGCTCTGTCACAGCCACCGAGGAGATACGTAGAAATTCAAACATAGAAGCCAAGTATTTTAAAAGTGATTTTTCCTTTATCAACAAACCATGATTTGAAACATCTGCTTTGTGAACCGAACTACATTTTAATAGCAAGTTTTTTTGGATAGTGTCAAATAAATAGATTTCAAAATAAATGGTCCTTTGAACACGGTTTACATATAATGTGCACTCCCTTATCTTTTGTTTAGTACACAGACCCACAGCCAGACAATTTAACCCAGACCTCTCGCGTTCCCTCACCCCCCAGTAGCAGGGCATGGTATCGCCTGGGTGTCCGGTTTCGCGTGTGTGTGTCTGGCTGCACTTTTAAGAAGCATCAGCAATGGCGACTGCATGAAAAGAACGGAAAACCGAACCTGATGGTGTACTAAGATGTAAAGCGCCTTTGTATCAGGGACGCTGGGGGAGTTTGAGGAGCTGGCACGCACTGATGAGAACAAAAACAAGGCAAAATGGACCCGGATAAATAACCTCACGAGTTATGGCGTGAAATATAAATGAAAACACCAGAAAGCCGACCCTCTCGTCAGAACTGATTGGCCTTGCGCGTGGAGGCGGACAAGCTGCGTCATGCCAGCGGCACGAGGAGCGAAGATTGCTGGGCACCACCAGAGCGATCTCTCCTGTCGTCTGAGGTGGCCAGGGCGGCTGGGAACCGGCTTTGGCAATCAGGCCTCGCTTATCAAGAGATCATTGGCGAGCTGTGCGAAGGAAGGAGAGCGGTGTGGGTAGAGGGCGCTGCGCCGCCTGGGGTCCGAGGACGAGGTAAGAGAGCCCGTCCGAGGCGCATTTTAAACAAGCTGTCGGCATTGTGACAAAAATATAGTGCGTCCCGACTAATGAAGGAGACTGTGTAACGCCGCAAGTGGAAGATCCAGTCCGGATGGGCCGTCCGAGAAGGAGACAGGGTGGTAACAAAGAAGCCTCATTTTGAATCGGAAGCCAGCGTTTAGAATAAACGTTGACGCCAGCCAATAGGAATGATGGGCGGGGCTTCAAGTCCACTTCTGAAATCTACTCGATTACAAGAAGCCTCGCAGAGCGAGCAGCGCATGCGCGCTGCAACGCAGGTCTGCGAGACCTAAAAATTGCCAAGGCTACTTTGGGTTCCTAGTCTGGCTGTGTCTATTATTCATCCCAGCACTCACACATCAATTCATCCCCCCATTGACTAATTCTTGCTTTCATTCCCTCACCCATTCACAGTAAAATTCACACACAAACTAAACAGTTATAAGCAAGATTATAAGAATAAAAGTAGAAAATGAAAAAATACCCCTATTAAACGTGTGTGGGCACATGCGTGCAATAAAAAATAACTAAAAAAAATAAACATAGCAGCAGTCAGTCATCTTTGAATAGCATTGTACACAGTGTATACACAGTGTAATAATAAGCGAAAAAGGCCAATGTATGTTTTTCACAACAAATATGTCAGCCTTACTGCCTTTGTTGTAAATTTTCATAAAAACGGATCAGATCTATAGCCTCCGACATACCCATTCCCAATGAACCAATCAGGTGTATAGCCAGGGCCATTGGAATTATGTGGCAGCGGAGGGCCAAATTGTGCAGTGCGGTTGACTAAGTTATGTGACAAAAAATGGCAATTATGGGGAGTAATGCAACACATTTTGTGATGGTATAACTTCCTTAATTTGTCATTTTTGCACAGGTTAACACCAACTTGGCAAAGGTTTCCCCTCATTAGTACCAGTTTAACGCCCAAAAAGACAATAAGCAACAAAAAGTGTACCGTTTGCAAATGATCTTTCACTGCACAGCAACACGTGTTGCCGCACTTTTAGTAACTTTTAATCCATTTGACCTAGAAACATTTTTTTTGTTAAATTCTGCAGATTATGAAGCAGATGGTGGATTATGTGGGCCAAATGCAGCAAATCCATAATTATGGTGACTACACCGTGGCCGCCAAATCGCATGATTCTAGTGCCCCTGCCTATAGCCTTTATGATTGGCTTGTCACCATAACTAACTCTAGCCTACTGTATTGAGCATTAGATTTCTCACAAGACAACAATCAGGCCTACAGTTTTGAAACTACAAATACGTACAATATTACAATTAGAAAAACAATATACATTACCTCCTATATTCCCTACTCTGAATGCTGCTGTCTTGAATCCACCCTCTGTCACCAAAATCCAATCAGTTAAAGAGAGTAAGTGCCTGAGGTAGAAATGGGTACATCTGCTTTTCTTAGGTGTAGTACAGCCAACACTATGTCTTCAAAGGTCCACTGTCCCGCCAGGTCAGCGGAGGTCATGACCTCTCCTCTCTTTGTGGACAACTGCCCATATTTAGAGTTCCCTGCCTGCTAGGCGTGGATCTCTAACCCTCCAGAACAATCCCCAGTGCTGTGGATGCTCCGAAGGCTAAAGAGTTTTCAGAGTGTGCACCATGTGTGTCTCACTTGCTTGTTTAACTTTTGGGTTTTTCCAGAATAAGCTCTCAAAGCAGTAGTTTGTTTCTGAAAAACAAATAGAAATGGCCCCAACATGCAGATTTTCTCCTTGATTATGGGAGCCATTGAGTGATTTCAATGCCAGGGCAGGGAAATTTAGTGACAGTGCCCTGCCCTAAATAGGACAGCGAGGCCGTCACTATGACCTGATGACCCTGCGGCTGTCACGCCACAGGTTTCCAATGAAGTTACCCGTGTATTTAAATTGAGCTCCACCAACCTCTAAAGGACCCTTATGAGGCAACGGAGAAGTACAGTCAACACCATGAAAGTGCCTACTCCCTTTACTTCATTCATTGCAAATAAGGAATTTAAAGTACAGTCTGTTCTACAGCATTAATCAAACTAGTAGCAAACAGGAACACAGAGTGCTAACTTTGCAAGAAGTAGCCACCGCCCTAAGAACACAAGTGAGTACATGACAACCACAGCCCACAAGAATGCTTACTTTCACATCCCTACATATTAGGCACAGGAAATACCCGTGGCTTGTCATGCAATAAAAGCACAAACAGATCAAGCCCCTGCCATTTGGAAATCATCAAAAGCTAGAATATTCAGGTAATGGCGTTGACTGAGAATACATGTGTGCTTTATCTCACATTTGTCTAGTCAGAGGACCCACCATCAACACGTTCATATGTGCAGTCTGATGTTTATGGTAAGTGTTTCAAAGTCTTATTGGTACTAATACAACTCATATATGATTTAGGAGTGGCCACAGACATGCAACAAAGCCAG
Organism: Calotriton arnoldi; assembly: GCA_963921515.1. Classification (NCBI taxonomy): domain Eukaryota; kingdom Metazoa; phylum Chordata; class Amphibia; order Caudata; family Salamandridae; genus Calotriton; species Calotriton arnoldi. The sequence goes on from CAWUFW010024095.1 coordinate 17,110, forward strand.
AGAGTACTTCTGGTGACATTGTTTTATGTAATTGATTTTGAGATTGATCAAATTTTTATTATGGAATATTGCATTTTTAATGTAATAACAGATTCAATCACATTGAATGCATATACCAATGGAATTTATGTATAGTCGTGATGAATTTTGCATGATTATTGATAAAGAAGTAAAAAAATTAAAAAATATTCTGAAATTGTAGTGGGTCAGCAATAATTTGTGGATTGACTCCTATACTCCTGAGAGAATAACATCATCCAGCAAAATAATCCCCCATTATTTAGTATTTAGTGGGTCCGTCGCTGTTAGGAACAATGGCTTCAATCTCAGTGCTGATTTCTTGGGCATGCTTGAGAATGGGCCAAAAGCAATAGACAGCCATGGAGAGATGAGGGAGAGACAGTGTGCCCTCCCGATGCCTCCGTTCATCCACTCAAGGGAATTTTTCGATGCCTAGAATAAAGCTATCCCGGATGGGAGGAAGGTCTTTCTCCTACCTCGGTCCCTTGCTATGGAACTCACTTCCAAAAGCTATCCGAAACGAAACAGTATACACCCAATTTCGGAAATCTTTGAAGACTTGGCTCTTCAACCAGTAATCAACTTTGCCGCCTTGTGTTCTTTTGTTCCGTCTCGGCGCCGGGAAACCCTTTTTGGGTAGCTGCTGCGCCTTATAAGTTTAATAAATAAATAAAATAAATAAATAGTGGTTATGTCAAAACATGTAGTGGTTTCTGTCCATTCTCACCACATTTCGAGATAAGATATATGTGATCCCTGCCTTTTTTGTCCACTTTTAGAACTCCAACAAAATTCAGAGCCAAGCTCTCTAGGGCCCCTGCAAACGATGCATCCCTCATTAGTCGAGGACCACATCTGGGTCCAGTGAGCGCAGAAGGAAAAGTAGTGAAGCATAAAAGAGTGCACGCCATTTGTTTGGGGTTTGGGTTGTGGCATTGCCACTATGACCCAATAAGACAGTGCTTTGGACACATATGCACGCATGATGGAGCCCTGCTGATAGGAGGCTAGTCAATCTAGCGGAAGGTACTCTTGCAGATAGTCTGTTCACTATGAGAAGAAAATAACACTGAATACTATTGAAGCAGCAATCCAGAGGATTACCAAGCATGGAAGCCGAGCCACGGTTTTCATAAAGTCTTGCAATCTATCCATAGACCTTTATTTCAAACACAGAATGCAAACGTTTGCTTCAAGGAATATTCATCTGCATCGGGGACTCTATGGTTGCTAGAATACCTCCATGGACTTTTTGGGTGTTTAGCTGAGTGTGACTATGTTACCTTGTGGTCACGTCACGTTGCCTACTACCAGGAGGATGGCAGCCAGGAGGGATTTCTAAGTGAGCTGTGGAGTCTTGTCCAGGTGGTGGACGTCAGAGGTGATCGATCTGGGGCAATGATGAAGCCTGTGTTTAATTTCCCTATTCTGCACAAGCTGGCATTACATATGAGGTGAAGGTGTCACTATCAAGTACTATAAGAAACGGGCATAGTTTATAGATTCAGACCGGCAGAAACAACAGTGTCAGCATGGGTGTAGGAATCTTGGGAGACAGAGAGATGAATTCCCACCCCAGATTTTGGAGTGGGTAGACAGGGGACAAAATCCCCCCAGATTTTGAGGTGGCAACCGAAGATTAACCAGTTGCAGACAGAACATGTCTCTCTGTAGCCATGCTGCACATCACCCAAGTCTCGTTGAAGCGCTGTGGAGCAAACTCTGTGGTGACTCCAAGGCCTCTTTGTTTTGTTACTTATTTAATTGTTGTCATTGAGGTGTTGAACCTCTCCTAAAATGGTTGTGTTTGACATGCCAGGCGAGCCAGCAGAGTAAGGGAAGGCAGGAGATGATATTTTATGTTAATATTACTGCTGGTTCAGCTGACTTGAGAAAAAGAAGGATTGCAATTAAATAATTAGCAAAAACCAAAAGGATCTTGGAGCCCTCCTGAGTTTGCGCCTCAGGGTACAGCTCTTCAAGGAGCTCTTGCGAAGTGCAGCATGGCTTCAGACAGGCACGTTCTGTCACTATGTTTAATCTCAAGTGTATGTGGAAACATTCAAAACAGAAAATGACACCTTTAATGCTTATGGCTACGTACATGTAGCTATGTGTGTTTAGTGTCTGTTTGATTTAAGGTGTGACGAACAAGTTATTTACCTTCTGGGAATGCTCTTCCTGGTGGATACTTTATCTAACCGCAGACACTTTTCCCGAGCATAGACTGGATCCGGAAGATTTAAACAGCATTACTCCTGGGCACAAGTAGGAGATGCCTTGCAGCTCCATGCTGACTTTGTTCCGCCTCAGAAGTGATGATGGACCCGCATGTAAGCGCCACCCCTGTGCGTCGGTGTCAGTTCCTATGTTCCGCACCTTCGTACGCTGATCGGGAGCTTGTTCCCACTTTTTCCGTATCAGTTCAAATATTTTCTCAGTATTCTTTATTTTTCTAGTGTGCACAAGAACTATGTCCCATAATAAAACTACAGGGTTTAAATCCTGGAAGGAATGTCTCAAACAAATGTCTGTGGCACCCCCACGAAGTATGTCTCTGGTATTTGGGTTTGGGGCATGACCACATGTCCCGAGAGGAGTGTGCCTTATGAATCTGTAGGCGAACCAGAAACATGAAGAAAAGTTGTAAGTCACTAAACACCGAAAGCAGCCACGGAAGTCCCTGTTTTGGTTGAAGTCGAGGGGTGGACCCACTCCTGCTCATTTGGCCATTCCAGCAACAAGTCCTCATTGTGGCCTAAGTCTTCCAGTAAGTCAAATTCAAAACGAAAGCACAAGAAGGCTAAGCGGGTTTCGTCCCAGTCCAGAGAGCACATCAGGGTGCTTCTCAGTCTCCCTCCCGGTCCGCCATGAGGAGATGGTTCCGCAGCTGATCCTGATGCATGCCGAGTTTCCGGGGTCATCATCAACATCGCAACAGATTGAGGCCAATAAAGAGGCCATATTGCGAATCTTTGGCACTCTGCCAGCTCCCTCTGTTGCGCCTTCAGGCCCCAAGGATCCGCACAGGCCTCCTGCCGTGGCTACTACCAGCAGGTCCACCCTTGTCGCCGTCTAAGCCTCCTGACTCCATCTTGGTTCCCCTCTGATGCTGGAGTCAACCTCTAATCTGGCCCCGAAATCCACGCCGGTCCTTTTGATGTAGATGCCACCTCTGAAGTGCGGGAGCAATGCTGTTTAAATCTTTCAGATCCAGTCTGGCGTATGGTGATATCCTATATAGGGGTATTCTATAGGTGAGGAAGCTGCAGTTAGAAGTATGAACCAGAAAAGGGTATTTATTGAACTCCAAAGTCTAACAGTAATTGCAGCGGCGGTGCGTCCATTGGGGCGTAGCCCCCCCGCCCGCAGCTCCCTCGGCGTCTTTGAACCTAAGTAAACTGAATCAGTTTACTTAAGTTCAAAGACGCCGAGGGAGAACTGACAATCATGTCAGTCAGCATGACGTCGGACCGCCCACACCCTTCAGAGTCTGAAGGGGGTGGGCGGTCCTGCGTCATGTTGACTGACATGATTGTCAGAGGGACCAGGGGCAGCAGCACAAGTGCGCATGAGTGGGGAAGGGCAGCGAATTTTCGCGCCGTGCCCAGTCATGCGCACTTGTGTTTGCACTGGCTTGCGCATGCCCATTAGGAGAGCGAGGGTTGAGCAATAGGTTTTTGCAGAACGCTTCTTTGCTTTCGAATAAAATGTATTTTTAATACAAAAAAAATATGCAGAGGGATGAAATAAAACAGATTCACTACATAGTTCCCAAATAATTAAACATATGTCGAAGAGGAGTACATTAAAGAAATGTCCAAACCACAAAAGAATGGTTGTGTAACTGTGGGGTTTATTTAAAGATATTGACCTCGCAGATATTATGACAGGTTGCCTAATAACTACTTGTAAAGCCAAGAAAAACTGCATGTTGGAGGGCAACTCTCAATATTATCTGACAGTAGTTCCCAGTCCCTTTGAAGAGCCCGAGGAAGACCACACATCTTTCCTCACCAGCAGATAAAGGAGAATTTCATAAAAGGCTTTTTTCTCAGAACAGTTCAGAAAAGTAAAAAGTTCTGTTTGGACAACATTTTATCGCGTCGGAACATTTTTTAATAGCTCGCACATGGGTCGTTTTCCTTGACTTCGGAAAGCATGCCGTTTGTCTCATCGGTTTACAAACCCTACCCCGTATTGGGATTGGAAATTGGGAACTGTGAGGTGATCAAAAGGAAAGCGCAGCCCGTGGTGGGTGCTGAAAAGAATATTGCTGTAGTGATGCTGACTTCAAATAATTTCTGTTAATGAGGGAGAAAATGTAAAAGTAGCCTGGCTCCTTTTTATTTTTATTTATTATTATTTTATTTACGATCTCAACCAACTACGCAAACCTTTCCAGTACAATTTTAATAAGCCTGGGCCTGCTTTATAAAAAGAATCCCCCCAAAAATATACAAATTTATGTGACTAAATATGAAATTATATATTTTTTTTCTGTTGCACTGTCTGGCTTGACCAGCAGGCTCATTGATAAGTTACAATTTAAAAAATACAGGATATTGTTAAAAATATGGGTCTGTTTTCTATCGTCAGGCTGCAAAAAGGTTCAAAGCTCAGAATTGGTGAATGAGAAAATTGATTCCAGGGAGGTGCACATTTAATTGGTTCATCACGTTTATTATACAGTGGTCACATATAAATCATTTTTTTCTGAATGACTAAATCCTCGTATTCTTATAGATCATTTGGCTACTTGACTAATCCGTTGGATGTTAACGTTAATGGTTGTACTATGATATAGGATGCTAAGTCCAACAAGTGTGGCATGCAGATATTCTCGTCAAAGTGAAAGTCAAGCAACTCATTGACCAGAAACTATTACCAGTTGTTATTTTTTTAATGATGTTAGTCAGCATTGCTTCTTTTATTTATTTTAATGTCCCGATTTTTTTTTTTTGCTGTGGTTTTAGATGGGCATTACCCTGAGGTGAGCGTAGTAGCTTCTGCTGCTGATGCATAAGAGGAGAGTAGTGTCATTATGCCAGTTATTCTTCTATGTATTCTTTCATTTAGGGTTCACCTGCACACTCCTTGAAGACTAGGGAGTGTGACCATGTGGCCATCAAGCCTATCGCTTACGCCAGCAGTGAGCAACCACCACCCGCAGCATAGCAATGGAGGCCGGCACTCTTCTTGTACCGTGCCCCTTAAGGTCAATGCACGCAGTAACATTCGGAAACCAGCAGTGGACCGGTACAACAGTTTATGCAGTTTGCTATCAGAGTCTCTGAAAAACTTGAGTACAACAGCAGTCTCGATTAAAAGTCTGTGTTTGAAATTTGAACACTCCAACCACAATACTATGTATGTTGGTATGTGTACATACGGTTTTATAGACTGTAGACATACAAAAAAATGCTGTACAATCGGCTGAAAATAGGGAATGATTTCGAATCGAGTATGGTAGGGTGTGAATTGGCACCACTAGGGGCTATTGATCCTGAAAGGATGAAGGATCTTTACCAGTATTTGGTAAAGTCCTTCTTGAAGAGTTTGGGTTTCCCATACTTTAGGATCTGTATGTAGGAGCTGTATCCATGTCTGCTAATTGGAGGGATGTGATTTCCGATTTTGGGGTCATGATCAAGCAGACGTCCCATCTGGTGTTTTGCTTTCTGTAATTGAGTCTATATTGCAAAAGAAGTAAAATGCAAAGTGTGAACGATGTACTAATGACTCCCCGTTTAAGACGTGATGATCTCAGCTTCCTTCTCAGCCTTAAAGTTTACCCTTGCTTGCGTAAGATAGCTGTAAAATGCACTACCGTAAATGAACTGTTCCACAGCGGCAATCAAGGAGTTCTCAAGGATGCAACACTTGGCCGTCGCCATTCATGCTCGGGAATTCGCATTATCTCAATTTTCGCACCGGTTGTTACTGAACTGTACAGAATTTAACAATATTTAAATCCAGCAATATTATCCTGATTGCATCTCTTGACTTTGTATCCGGCTCTATAATAGCTTTGCGAGTTTCCTGAGATAGTTATTTTGCCAGGCAGGGTGGTGTGTTTTTATTATTCCCGTCAATGTGATGCATCTGATAATGAATATGATGCTGACCTGCAAGGGTAGCTGGTGCAGGTTTGTAGCTTTTTGGTGGCTCAAGCTCCCGCATGAAGATCAATATTCAGTGGAGTCATGTACTTTATGTGGATCATTTAAAGAGATTTTATCACGTCGAATGTGGATCTCGTCTAAGGCTTTCAGCATGGGTAGATTCTCTGAGAACTGCTCCCAAAGAATCGCATGCTAAGAAACGTGTAAAACCCCGCAGTGTACGTGCAGGGCCATTCGACCATAAAAGCAGGGGGTTATTTGGTGTTACAGGCAACGGTTGTATTTATAAGTAATGTGTAACCAGAATGTGCCACGTGCCTACAAATTTGCAGTTCGAAAGCAGCAGCACATACGTATGGCTATGTCAGAGCCCGCAGAAGGCTAATGAGAGGTTCAATAACACGACCATTTCAGGGCCGGGTAAATGTCGGCTGGGGCTTCTCCACTTCAGTTACAGTTCCTATCTGAGCTTCATCCCCCAGCGATTCACCGCCTAGGAAACGAAACCCAGGGCCCCTTCATATCGGAAAGAGTGCATTATTCACACACGCATTTGATACAGTCACTTATTGGCGTTGCCAACTTTTGTCTGTTTATAATTAGTTATTTGCAGGGGGTCGGACTGTCGCTTGGGACGCCCTGGCTCTGCTGAACGCATTACATGAAAACAAAATCTGAGCAGTTTTCAATGGGGTCTGTAAAAGTCAGTTTGAACATTAGCAGCCTGCGCTCACCTCGTGCTCCAGTATTGCGGTTTGGGCTTAGCTGACTGCAATGGTTTATGAAGAGCTGAGACCCGCCGGGGCTGCCTCAGAGGTGGCACCATGTCACCTGGCCTGTAGTTCCATCCTGCTAGTAACTATGAGTTTAGATAGCCTGTGCCGGAATCCAGGGGTGCCACTGACACCTTTGGGTACCCGCAGGTTGCATTGTCTGCAGATGTATATGGCCCGGGGATACATTTGGACAGGGACAGCCTGGGGACTCTTCATTGACCTATACAAAGTACCTATGGTCGGCGAGCCGCAGACTCTGATGATAAAGGTATGCAATTGCATAGTTCTGAAGTGAAAAAGTGAAATAATATGAGAAAGGCGGGCATGAAATCACAGTTTGCATTTTGCAATTATGATTTATTGTTTTGCATTCTACAAAGTATTGAGAAAATATGTGAAAAAACATGAACCTTGTATTTATCATGCACCAAGCAAACAAGGATTAGAGGGGAAAAAAATGAAGAATAAAGAAAACGTTCTTAGCAACATTCCTAAAACTCAAGGCGTAGCTAGCCGAGCAAGATGGCAGAGGAGCTCAGAGGAAGCTACACACGGACCACGCGGCTGCCCCTTATCTGTCTTTTTTCCAGCCTTTTACTGAACTATCGACACTGCAGCAGTAGGCACCGGAGTTGCTGATGGTCCAACCCTAATACCCCTGCCACCAATTGGGTAGCACGTGGGGATCCTCTGAGTGCTGAAGGAGGGGGGGGGGGCATACCTTTGCCGGGCCCCTTAACCACCCGACAGGGCCTGGATGGGCAGCTGGGACAGGAGATGGAGACCAGGAAAACACTGGTGGAAAAGCCTGGGGGAATCACGCTGGGAGATGCGACTGGAGCACCTACCTAACGCAAAGGTGGTCCCCTTGGCCTCTGGCGTGCAGGGGCGCCTCATCAGAGAGACAGGGCTGCTCATCATGTTACAACGCCATTGACAGACCTGGTGTCTGCAAGCGGGCCCTAGAATTTGCCATCCCTCCGCGGGACTCCTGGCAACAGAACCTTCTCTGAAAAACCTCTGAGAGGCTCGTGCTGTGGTGCCTACCACTCCCTGGGGCGCACACAATCAGCCCCACCTTGATGGTGGGTCTCCGGCCCCTTTACATACCGGTGGACACAACTGAGTATATTCAGTCCACGCTGGGCCTCTTGCGATATGGGTGGCCCACAGTCCTCCTGGATCCACTCGAATAGGTTAAAGGGACAACATCCCAGGCGTACGTCGATTGTGTTGGGTCCCCCAGATGACCGCGGCTCCTGGTGAGCTCATTGGCTCGCATCAGCGTCCTCTGCCTCACTCCGTCTCGCTCTCGCTCTGTCCCTACAGAATGGCAACACCGCCTTAGCCATCGCTAGGCGCCTGGGCTACATCTCTGTTGTCGACACCCTGAAGGTCGTGACGGAGGAGGTGACCACCACCACCACGGTGAGTGCTGCGAGTGTTCAAGTGCCTTACCTTTTGTGAACCCATGACGTGCCTTTGCAGAGATGTGTGTGACACTTTGTAAGCATGTGCTTCCCCTGTCCCCTTTCTTCCCCTTGTCATGTGAATTTCTGCAGTCTGATTTTACACAAAGCAGTGGGTAAGTCTGTACAATGCTGCCGGGTGTCATGAAAGGCTGTCTCTTTCGCCGTCTGTCTCTGTGTGCACGTGATTTGATAAAGCCACGTGACCAGGTGAAAGCTACAAGTTCGCTGAAGACAGAAGGAGAGCGTCTTACATGACCTATTGTGCTTGTTAAGTACACCACGGTAATGATGCCAATAAAACGGCAGTTTTTAATGTGTTTAATATTTCAAGACTATACGTTCCCACTGCTTAATAAGCCTTGCTTTATCGCTGCATTCATTTGCTTTAAAATGCACCATTTGCCAATCTTTTTTAAATTTCTTTCTCAGGAGAGGGTCTCTCTCTAGACCCCAGGATTGTCCATTGGACTTGTTCACATCACTAACTAGTGTTTTCTATTGGAAAGGGTAGAGCCAAAGCAGTCTTGCTTAGTACCCTAACCCTCTTCAGAAGTCAGACTTGCTTGGCAACCCAGAAATTCTCTGAAATAATGTTTGAGTTTTCTTTTATGAATGCCTAGAACTACTGAATTTTTAGTCCATTTATCACAGATATAGTGCTGAAAATCGCACCAAAAAGATGCCAATTTTTAAAAAATTTCTTCACGGGGGGAGAACCCCCCCGAACCCCCCTTATTGCCGTCGAGCTCGCTCGCTGCGCTCGCATGCGTTGATTCGCTCTGCATACGCCCCACCAGTTTCAAATTCCACCAGCCGCCCCTGAGTAATTGAATAACAATACTTGAATAACTTGACACAAAGCACTGACTTACAGTGTTAAACGGAAGAGAGAGGGATGCAACTCTACAGTCTATATATTGCACAATATGCAACCTTGGATTCAGTCCTGGCTTCCCCGAGTACCAACCTGGGTGAGCCATGGCTCATTGCTTTACTTCACTGTATATTATTTTCCTTAACCATCTAGTTTGACAGACATTGAAGTTATTCAGTACAGAATCTGTACTTATTTATGCTTAATATATAAATAAAATAACAAGTGTTTATATTTATTAACAGTATAGTTATATAAATAGACGACATGAAAAACGGACACATTTGGGGTAACTTGTGGCCATGTGGTCAGGGCATGGTGGTACTCATGAATGCTTCATGGTTAAAAAATATTACATTTAATAAATGTCTCTCAATTCAGTGATATCATCATCTGTACTTAACTGAGAGACTCAGAAAGATTGATTTTTTTCCATTTTAAAGTCTTTAACCTTTTTGTCATGACATTTGTTTCCAATTGTACATCTTCTGATGGCTCGCCTCATGTCTTGGCTCTTAGAGTCAAGCCAAACCGTAGTGCGCTGACGGGTGTCGAGTCCGGTGTGTAAAGATTTTGAACACAATCAAAAGGCCTTCTGTAAGAAATTTGTGCACCTCAAAACGGAAACGGTTTATGTGCATTGGCGAAACGGTATGCATGCAGCATCTAAGGAGTGCAAGTCCACATGGCACACCTATACTCAGACCGCTGAGAAGAACTGTTTGTTGTAAAGAAAGATTATGATGGTTCGGGTTCGCCCTGGAACACGTCTCGTCAGCTGGAAAGCACCTGCGCGCCAGATGCACAAACACGGATGTCGTCACAGAGGGAGAAATCTGGTCTGGGGTGTTTTAAATAACACTTGATTAACTAGTGTCTGGTGATCTGCATAATATTATCATGGGTGCCGTCTTCGGCTGATTCTCTAAAGCAGTGATACTCAAAGTACGGCCCGGGGGCCACTTGCGGCCCCTCCTGACCTTTCCATGCGGCCCGTTGATAACAGCAGTACTGCACTGGTCTGCTGTTTACTTGACTCATCACTAACATTCAGAATGGAAGAAACTAAGGCGTCCTGCACCACCTAACTTTAGAAAGACCTCATTTTTTTAAATCGTCTTACAACAAATGTGTAAAAATATAAGTCTTCAGAATTCAAAAACATGTATTTCATTAACATGCAGAATCTTTTCACATTTCTACATCCGATGATATCACTGCATTGAGAGATTATTATTTTTTTTTTAAATGATAGTTTTCAAACATGAATTTAGAAACATTCATGCTTCCACCGACCCTGACAATGCCAATAGTGAACTAAGAGGCAAGTCAGCTGTTGTGTGTACCCTCTGGATGGCCTGGATTACTATTAAAATGGACAACTTCATAGTTTATTAAATCAAACACAAGAGAAGGAAAAGAAGGCAAAGTGAAAAGAAAAATAATTGCCTAGGATCACACAACTTGGTCAAGTGGGGAAGCCGGGTTTGACCCCAGGTTTTCTGGTTTCACATTGTGCAATTGAGCCACTACTTATACTTCGGTTCTCCTACACACACCTTACAAACCCCATATCGCCCGACTGCCACCTCGCTGGCATCAGTGTGGCCCTCGGTCATACCACAGACTATACTTTGTGGCCCCTAGAAAAATGTTTGCGAGTAGCCATGCTCTAAAGGGACTTCTTAAAAGCAGACCCACAGAAAAGGCTCGCACTGACAATAGCATTGTTTGAATCGCAGCATCGAAGCAGACATTTGAGGATGCGCAGAGGGTCCGTTTCATCGAATTCACTGATGCAAGGAAGCGAGACCAGGAGTGGCCCTCCAGAGTCCAGTCACGACATGTTAGCAGATAATGCAGTAATTAACTTCCCCTCCATCCTCCTAAAGTACAAATTTCAAGAAATACTTGGAATACAGCGCCAGAGACGGTGCAGCAGGGAGTTCGCTGCATGAGCCAGCAGGTTAAGAGTGGATCAAGAAGGATATATTTGACGAGAAGCATGCTCCTTTTACATTGAATATTTAAAAACGCTGAAATTCATCCACCTGCTGTCACTTTTCTCGCTGAAGTTGACATCCTTGTAACGTTGATCAAATATGAGTGAAAGCTTTCTGCATTTCTGTCTAGATGCCCTGAAGAAGCCTGTATAAGGGCGAAACGCGTTGGCTGCGCGAGGTTTTATGTCTTAACTGCATAACGAAAATTGAATAAAGAAAAAAAACAAATCAAGGACAACACCTCTCAATTCATCGACAATTACACCTATTTTCTTTGTGAATTGTTTCACTAAAGGATTTGTTTTCTGCTTAATCAGTCAGAATTTCCTTTTGTATATATTGTTTGAAATAGGTGTCTGTCTACAGTAGTGACAATTAGATGCTTATAATAACAAATAATTCTTGAATCTCAATCACTATGTATTGATGTATGTTCATATATGTAACAATTTTTCTGTACCCTTTAATATGTTTTCAACATAAATTTGTGTTTCAAAAAGCATACAGCCGTTTGAAATAATTTTTGGCGGATTTGTTCATGTTGAAATAAGTAAATTCAACTTCTGAAATAACTTGATGTAAGCAACTTTATAGAGCTTACGATCGACGTTTGCTTAAAAATACTAGATTAAGTAGAGAAAAGAATCCCTTGTAGGCACGTTTACCCGTTGATGTACTAATTACCCAAGCCTCCAAGGGTCTATTGGGTCTCCCACTCCTCCTCGTACTAGTTTTTCAAACAAGACAATTCTTATCATATAAGCCAAGATTTATCATTCTAAAATAGGAGAGGAGCGAGGCTTACAGAGAAAAGGGCCTGATACGAAAGAGCTACGTGCCTGAGATGTAGACCAACTGATTATGACCGTCAGGTAGGGAGCCTGGCACTAATCCCAGAGATCTTTAGTAAAACACTGTGCTTTCATAGTAAGTGTAGGCTTAGGCTGATTTGTCATTCGCTATGATAGGGCTTTTCATTGTGCACAGTTTATTAATTGTGCTAATCACATTATTGACTTGCATATGGCTCTTAATTGCACAATTTGTTCATGATAGAGCACAATAGTTTCAATAAATATTGTAAGCTTTCTTCGTGTTTCTTTCCTTTTATTGTGGTCATGTGTGAGTGAGAGAACGAAAGGTGATGACCATTTACCGTGACTCCTGAGAGAGTTCAGCATGTTGTGTTCTGGAGTGCTAATTTATCTGTCCCTCTGGAAGGTTCAGAGGGCAAGTAAAGCACTATGAGTTAGTCTGGTTTTGGGCCCATAGGTACTGATGTGGTAAGGTGACTAAGTCCCTACATGCTGACGTCCTGTGATCCCAAGCACAGTTCTGCTTCGAAGCAGAATCCCTTCGACAAGGCGCCACCGTTTGGACTGGTACTTATTCACGGTTCTCCTGAGTAGGGCTTGTGCCTGTCCACAATACTCTTACACCTCTTACCGGAGACGTCCATGGTGTTCGGGATTAATCCTCCACAGTGTTTAGGAAACACCTAATTCTGTTAGTTTTTCAAGCTTGAAAGTTTAAAAGGACCAAAACCCATTTTAGTATTGCACTTTATTTTCCATACTGCTATATTATGGCAGTGCCGCCGCCTATGGTTATTCCCTTTAATTGCAGACCTGCTGTCCATGCACATGTAACACATCATGGACTTACTATTGCGGGTGGTGCTTTTATCTTTGTAGTGGAAGCGGATGCTGATTATCGCTTTGAAGTTTTCACTCTTGGGTCAATTTTCCAGCTGTGGATGCTAATACAAACATGTTTTATACATACACAACACCTCAACCACAAGCACAATACAGAGCATATGCGCTCATGGAAATACCTTTGTTTTATTGGGAACATCATACCTGGTTCCTAGGCGTCCTCCCTCAAGTAGCTACACATGTTCTCATTGGTCCCCTCAGTAATGATGGAGAGACGTGGCCAGCTTTAGCTGGACATACACCTTACCCTGATAAGGCTAATCAAAATCTTGTACAAACACGAGCCTTATACCATGGTCTAGTGGCTCTACATAGACGCTTGACTCAGTATGTTTTGCGCACCTTGTCGTACAACGATCACAAATTGGCCTGCCAGGGCAAGCCCAGGTTCCTGCAGGGCCTACAATCAGTCCTGTAATTGTTCATTCAGTTATGGGCAAAATACCTATTAATCATGAGGAAATTCCATTTTGGATAGCCCAAAAAATGGACCAAATTGAAGCTGTGTTTCCCCTTATAGGCCCACAAGACAAGCACAGGATTTTGACCATTTCCCTTAACCTTCGGGATGGTTCCCACTACAGGAGACTGCAACACTTGGGGGACGGTTTCGCCGCTGTCTATACAATCAGTCACTGCACTTCCTCGATGTTAGTCTTGCCAAAGGTTTAAAACAAATACAGAACGAACACGGGGCAGATGCTGCCCTGGATTTGGGGATGAAGCTAATGGGAAATTTTCCCCTAGTATCCGCAATGATTCTGTCTAACATTAAAGGTGAAGCAGCATCTCTGGCTATACGCCAGTGGCTCACAGCGGTTGCACAAGTCAACCGTGAACGTGAACTGCCTATTATTATTGCTGATGTTTACACATCCTCAGGACGCAATCATTTGGGAACCAGACCTACAAAACCATCGCTTAGCAAGACTAGTCCTGACAAGGAAGCCAAGCAGACCTGTGAGTTTGATAAAAAACCATTGGATAAATCAAAAAAACCTCAGAAAGGTAAACCTCGTGGCGGTTCTCCACCCCCGGAATTCTCTGAGAGGCGCTACGATTTTCATGATTGCACTAAACTCAAGACTCCAGACAAGTATCAGGTTCCTGATACACATTCTCCTCGTTCCTTTTGGAAATCGTCTGACAAGCAGTACGACAGACGAGGGTGATCTGAATGCAGACAAGATGAGTACGTGAAGCCAAAGAGAGAGACACAACGCTCGTCTGACGTGAAAATAAAGGAGGAAAGACCTCCTCAATATAAAGCCCCTTTTCAGAAAAAGAAAGTAGCGGCTTAACTGAGAAATATGCCACAAACACTGAGAACCCTCCTCCTGAACAGGAGTTGGGTGGTGACTCTCCTCAACAGTGCGGCAGAAGTCACCATAGTGCGCAGGAATCTCCAGGAGTTTCTGGCAACGAGAGCAACTGATATTTTTATTACAGTTGAGACACCAGATAGGCACGTGGCCCCTCCGGATAGATTATATAATCTAGACATTCCAAATTAAGGGTGACATACAGCGCACCATTAAAGCAATATTCCTGGAAAATGTAACTTTGTCTTATGACATCTTTTTGCAGAGGCCGACTGGCCCCCGCAGTTTGTACAGACATCCCCACAAGGTGAGGATGTAATACTTCTTTTCTACACTTGTCCCTGACCAAGTTCAGCAAGCCTATGCAGCAGAATTGGCTATTGCACTAGCCCCTACATTACATCACAATCATGTCGGCTGGGATAAGGACTCTCCTTGCCATGTTATACCTATAATGCCCAGCCCACAGGTGCAACCAAAATACCTAATAAAGTGTGATACTAAAGCACCTGTTAGAGAAATACATTCCCAATTGCAGTATCAGGGAGTAATTGAACCCTGTGACTCTAAAATTAATAATCCCCTTTTTCCTATTTTGAAACCGGATCGTCCATATTGTGTAGAATTAGACTACCGACATTTACACAGTCACACATGCACTTTTGCAATACAGAATACACATAGTATGGCATTTATAAATAATATAGTCCATAAAAAAATCCAAAACAACCTTGGACATTTCCAATGGTTTTTTCAGCCACAATCTAGCGCTTGAAAGCAGAGATTGGACAGCTTTCTCAGCGCTTGGCTTTCAAATGAAATACGCAAGGCTCACAATGGGCTATAAGAATAGCCCTGGACTATTTGCAGCACACATAATGTCAATTCTACATGATACTGACCCAGATGCATTGTCCTATGTAGATGATATCTACGTTACAGACGATTACTTGAACCCACGTTTGGCCAGAGTAGATCACATTATGTTGGGATTTGCTGAACTTGACTATAAGTTCAATTTAAAAAAATCTAATATAGTTTTTCTAAGTGTCCTTTTTCTAGGATATGAACTTACACATGAGGGAAAGAGTCTTTCGCCTCATTGTTTGGAGAAGTGCGCACAATTGCAGCCTCCAAATACATTAAAGAAATTACAATCCTTATTAGGATTTCTTAATTTCGGCAGAACATACATTCCTGATTATGCACAATGCATCAAGCCACTTTATGAATTAATTCATTCTGACTTTTCCAATTCACGTTGGACATCAGAACACACAGATACACTCAGATCATTACAATCTGACTTGCTTGCCACACGTCACTTACATACACGGGTTAAAACTATGAATCTAGTCATCCGTGTTTTACTTGGTGCAATTGGATTTACCTATATCACTTTTAATGAAGGTGAAACAGTGCCTATGGCATATAAATCGCATTTATATTCCAGTGTGGAATTGTATTTTGTTTCCACTGAAAAAATACTGACTGCATTGCAGATGACTAGCCTCAAAGAGAGGCTGCTTGGACAAGGGAAATGCAATATTGTTGTCAATCCTGTGCCGACCTTAGAGGCTGTGACATAAGCTAGCGTCCGAATGCTAAAGCCCTGCATCCTAGATGGATACAGTGGGCAACATCCTTAACAGCTGTTGATGCAGACTTCATCTTTGACTCGCCTTTACAGAAATATGAATTCCTCCAGTATGAGCATGTATATCTCATACCCACTTCTGTCTTACTTATTGAACATTATAAAATTATTGTTTATAATGATGATTCAGCCCAAACCGCTATAGGTTCTAAACAGCAATATTCAGCGGCATGCGTCACTGTTGTTGGGATTATGTTGGACGGGAACTTCCAACCACAAAAAACTTGCACCCAGTCCTTAGGGGACTGCACTGTGCAGTTGGCTGAACTGAAAGCTTTGCTTCTTGGCCTACAACATACGGATCCTGAATTCCCCACACTTATTGTGTGTGATTGGTATTACTGTGTACAGTCGTTTAACGATAATTTACATTATTGGCGGCAAAATGGATTCAGAGTTTCTAAAGGCAACATGATCAAGCATAAAACGCTTTGGGTTTAAGAGGCAGACCTCAAAGACAGGTTGCCACAGGTTCATGTTATACATTTTTTGAGTCATTAGCATGGGGAAGCGCACATTGTATGGAATTCTCTGGCAGATGAAGCTGCCAAATCTGCATTTGTGACTGCTACTGTTGCTGCAATTACATGTTCTAAAACGAGGATAGATAGCAATATCTTGGCTGCCGTTAGTGCAAATAAAGATGGCACACCTCTAACCCAAAGGTTTTCCTTATAAATATACCTACCACTTAAGTGAACACAATATTCCTTTTGTAACTGTTCCATAAATTGGCGATTGTTTGATACCCAACAAAGACCGCAGGCTAGCTTTAGTCATAGCTGCACATGAAGGTGTTGCTTCTGCACATGCTTGTATGGCGGCCACTATTTTGCTGCTACAGCAATGTTATTGGTGGCAAACCTTATACCAACAGGCCAAAAAATATGTCCTGTGATGTGACATTTGTCAACAAATTAAAACTTCCATTGTGGCTCACCCACCGCAGACACACCAGTTTTTCCATTAAGCCTTTTGGCTGTATTTATCTGGACCATTGTGATCCACTGATTTTGGATACTGCATTTAAATTTATTTTAGTTGCGGTTGATTCTTGCTCCAAGTTCCTCTGGGTTTGGCCAAAGCTCTCGGCTGACGCTTGAACTGTTATTAAAAACATGCAAGTCTTTATCTGGACATATGTATGCAGTACACTCTACTTGGACTAGGGCCCAGTCTTTGTTTCTAAAGCTTATCGGGATTCTATGGCTTTCCTGGGTGTGCAGGTGCATTATTACTCTCCATACCGGCCCAAGGGCAATTCTGTCATGGAGAGGATGGACCGTGACGCAGTCCTTAACAGCTAGAGTATTAGGCACTGGGCATAGTGGAATCCATCACCTATATGGGGTTCAGCGGGCATTAAATAACCTCCCCAAGAGATCTCTTTGTGGATGGACCCTGGATGTAGTCCTTTTTGGCATAAATATGTTAATTCCAGACTTTGATGGTCCAGACATTGTGGCGGCAGCCACGCCCTTTGACATAGATGATCATTGTGCTGTCTTACAGGATCTACAGGACCTCCTTGACACCAAATCCAATGAGCAGTTGAAGATCTCTGCCTCTGCGAGCATCAAGGAGAAACCAGAACCTTCTGGCTGGATTCCAAAAGTTGGGGATCTCGTGCGAGAGAAGGTGGCGGTGAAAAAGGACTTCAGCCCTTCATACTGAGACCAGTGCCAGTCCTTGGCCTTCAAGGTACAAGAACTGTTATCTTGCCACTGCTTTCTGGTTCCAAAGACAATTGTTTTGTCTCCATTGCTCATGTCAAATTACACTATGTGGCCAATTCTAAATAGTAAGCCCCAAGGGGTCCTTGGTAGTTCCCTATCTCCTCTTGCTACCATACAGGAAATTCCTCCGCAGCTAGTGAGTACCACCAAAGCTGCTTCTCCCCAGCTGGGGGGAGAGGGCGGTGAGTGCACTGCAATTAATCCCTGCATCCGCATCCAGCGACACAACTGAAGTGATTGCTGTTGTTACTACTACGTCTTCTGCAGCTGATGTGTATACAGATCCACCTCTTCTGGATTTTTCTAGTCCGGTCGCAGTACCTGCGGCACCAGTTTTTCAACGAACTGATTCTGGGTATTATATGGATCGAGATGATTTTTCTTCTGATAGTTCTTCTGTTTTAGACACTCCTCCATCAAGGATCTGTGTTTTTATTTCATGGCTGAAACGCACTTACCTGGTCGCACCTTGAATATATGTTTTGATTAAACTTTCCTTGGTTTTTCTACTTTTGTAGATTGGATTCATGATTGTTTTTTTTATTGATTAATGGCCATTACCTACCAGAATACTCAGCTACAGAACTGGTCGACAGGGTGTTGGCCCCACATTCATCTTCACATAAACTAAAAAAAGACTTGTCCCTCATGAACATTTCAGCTGTTCCAGTAACTGATGGAATTATTTGGGATAAAGTTCCTTTCAATATATATTCAGTCCTATGGAGATCCTGCAGATACCAAATGTATTTAGGGTTTCAATGGGTGATGTAATATTACCTGGGTTAAATTCTGATGATTGGGATGTTGAAACTGTAAACTCTGTGCTCTCAGAGCAGGAATATTATACTGTTTTTGAATCAGAGGATTTGTATATGAATTCTGCCAATTACTGAGAAATGTTTTGTTATCATCATTTCGGACATCATTATCTGCATCGAGCTACTGTCCAGCGCACCATTTTTAACTACACACAATGGGAACATTGCCCTATTCCCCCACAAGGGAGTTCCAAAACACATAAAGAAAAAGTACATATTTTTTTATATGATATGATACATCTGACCCAACATCATATTACTTTAAGTTAGTCCCTACACCACCAAAGAAATGTATGCTTACACAAACCAAGCTCAAATATACTGCTTCGTTTGTCACGCACTTAGCCGTTAAAGGGTATGATTATTGGAAAGACACAATTGACATAAAATCGATTCGGGGTACCAAATCCTGGCAGGTTCAGGGGACGGAAACATTGTTTCACACATGTTTAATTCCAACACAAATGATCTTTCTGAATGATATGGTCCAGCAGACTACATGTCTGGGACTGGCTAAAATCAAAGAGATGAATGCCACAAATGTTCCCTCCATTGCCCGCTTTGAAAATTGACAAACTATGCTAAATTACAGTGAAGAACAACTCAATAGTATGTTGCAGAGCGGTACATTTAATTCCACACTTTCAAATCCTCATGGGTGGTTATTGTGGCCAGCAGACACAAATGGTTGCCATGCTCATTTTCAGAATTCCACACCAGGCTTTAAGAAAAGCAGGCCCGACCCCGGATACTCCCACTCCCATTATTCAGGTATCGTTGCCACCTATTCGGTGGGAAACTTGTGTCAACAATGGTTGCAACATTCCACACTGTCTGCAGTCAAACAACATCTTTCTCTCCTGTCCGAAGATATGGAGTTATCAGATTTTGTATTAGGCCCTAGGTCTCCATGTTCTAAAAGATTTATTTATGCTACATACAATCAAATTTGGAAGTTGTCACAAGTGGAAGCTGCTGCACGTTTAAGACAAATTAATCAAGATAATTTCCATAAAGTGCTTGCTATTGTTGATAATAGTATTAATACGGTGTCTTCTCGTATTTAAAATTTGAATAACATTGTGACATCTGTTATTGCTATCATGCAAAGTGACATGTTGACATTGTATCATAGGCAAAGTCAGCTTAGATCTATCTTGCAGTTCAGCTTGACACTACAAACTCTCAAAAATGGGCGCATACCCTGACGTTACCTAAATTCCAGTCACCTTTTTTTGCCCTTTAATTTGACATGTAAACAACAATTGAGGGCAAGAAAAGATGCCACACACACAATGTTGCACCTACAGAAGTTAGAACAGCTCCCATTTACAGTAGCCGAAACACCCTCTGCTGTCTAGTTAATACACAGCTTAATATCCTTGCCAATTGCAACATTTCAATTCAGAGCCCTAGGAGGCAGCTTCATTCATGAATTATGGTCACTCCCATTTTCTTATCGTTGTGAACATGCCAACAAAGTGGTCTTCCTTATTGAAAAGGAATGTGACTCTTCTGTCGGACATTCACTTGTTTGCAAACACATGACCATCCATGGCACACAGAATGCGTCTGTAGCGGATGTGGCCTGCTATCGAAAAGGGAATACCAGCCCCCACAATGCTCCCACTTATTACGGTCCTCTCAAATGGAAGTTATTTAATGTTACGCGATCAGGACTGATATGGAATGCGAGCTAAGATCCCCCACATTTTATCCGTTTCCCAGCTCGTCACCTGTTGTGATAATGTCCTTTTCCACTCAACTCAAGGGGTTATGGATAGCTTGTTGTAGCCTTCCATTCTAACTTTGAAGGCATATTTCAACAAGCTAAGCAGACTCAAAGCACAAGTGTTTTAAAAAGAAATAGCGCTAACATCTGCATCGAGAAACTTTTGAAATACAAGTGGCAAGAATATCCAGTGAGATACAGTCTCTGTTAAACACAAACTTCTCATTACATTTTGGAAAATTATTTATTCACATTTTTAATGCATCCAATATGGCCGGCCTTGCTCATTTTTTTTAGATTTGTTGGTTCTGGCTTTGTCAGTTCATTCCAAACCGTCTTTGAAGTAATACGGGCTTTTATTCATTCCTTTTTTTCCAGTGTGATCGGGGGTTTCCCGCTGCTGTTATTCCTCATTTGAGGCATTTTCATTTTATATTTTCTCCTCCACAATGGATGTTCCATTTGCAAGCCCACTGGACCTACCAACGCTCCAACTGTGCAGTAAGCGCATGCTTTGATTCTTAGGAATCCACTTGCTCCAGGAACTGGACTTTGACTGTTCACTGTCATTCCGACCTGCCTGGTTTACCTGCGTGCAACCCGTGTTCCACTGCCTCTGGTGCCCCTGCAAATGGGCACTGGATATTTGGCTGGCTCTGCTGACGGTGGCTTCAGTGGACAGAGATCTGTTGATGAGTCCATTAGCGACCCATTTTCAAAGTTGTCTTTTGGGCCTATGGCTTATTCAGAATGCAAGCCATGAGCCACTCCTTCCAGAGTAGACGAGTGCGATGGCACATGGAATACAGGCTCTAATAAAAACAGATGCGGGTTAACCAGCTACTTTCGCAGCATTGGCGGAGACTGAGGATCATGTCTGTTCTCTGGAATTTGTGAATTGGGCTGTGGACCAGTCAGCGTCTGCGAAGATGGAATCCGTTCTGGATTCACTAGCCTTTGAATTTGCGAGAGACATCATGGATTCCTCTGACACCATAAAAATTCGTCAATATTTTCAAAATTGACATACTATGCTTTTTCATTATTTGTTATGATTATTAATATTATATAAGATGCTCTTTAGTAATGCTTTGAATTTGCTTATCTTGTGCCTTACACCATCTAGTATTTAATTAGTCATTGTATTACTGCCCCGACCAAATGGGAGGTGTCGTGAGTCCCCTGTAGGGTCCACTGTAGTTTTCCCCTATGTTAGCCTAACTACACACGTAATAGGCCATTTTTGCTTTACACATGTTACGGAGTAACATGCTTGTTTTTGTGCCACACTGTTATCTTCAAAATAAGCTACACATATTTTGTTATTTCGCTATTATGCTGGGATTAAATCTGCAAATTTCATGCAAGGCCAAACAATATTGTGCTCTGTTTTTCTCTGTGGTCGGACACTAACACCTAGACATAATCGAGAGATCCAGCTGCTGTTTTTCGAACAAGACAATTCTTATCATATAAGCCGCAGTACGCCTGAGATGTAGACCAACTGATTATGACCATCAGGTATGGGACCCGGCACTAATCACAGAGCTCTTTAGTATAACACTGTGCTTTCATAGTAAAGGTAGGCTTAGGCTGATTTGTCATTCGCTATGACAGGGCTTTTCATTGTGTACAGTTTATTAATTGTGCTTATCACATTATTGACTTGCTTATGTCTCCAATTTTCAGCACAGTTTCTTCATGATAGAGCATGATAGTTTCAATAAATATTGTAAGCTTTCTTCGTGTCTCTTTCCTTTTATTGTGGGCACATGTGAGTGAGAGAACGAAAGGTGATGGTCTGTTACTGCGACTCCTGACAGAGTTCAAAATGTTGTGTTCTGGGGTGCTAATTTACCTATCCCTCTAGAAGGTTAGGAGGGCAGGTAAAGCACTATGAGTTAGTCTGGATTTGGGCCCTTAGGTCTTGATATGGTATGGTGGCTAAGTCCCTACATGCTGAAGTCCCATGGTCCCAGGCATAGTTCTGTTTCTAAACAGAATCCCTGCAACAATAGTGTACAGTCCAAAGAGGAACAAAGATTTTTTCATAGAGCAGCCCTTTCTTAGAGAGAGTCGATGTTCCAATCATGGTATGACAATCCTCCAGGACCAAAACCAAAGGGGATGATGGACGGAGTGTTGAACATTGCAAGCACTCACCCCCAGTCAACTGATCTGGGTTTAATCCATCATCATTCTTTAGCTCACTCCGCCACCCCAGTTCAGACATGGCCATATGCAAATCAGTCTGACCCTGTGCCTCATGGGAACAGTCCAGCCCGAACTGCCAAGCCATGTCTTCCCTGGACCGGAAACAAGCATCCTGGGACCGGTTTCTGGCTTACAGCCGTCATCAGCCAGGCTATCTTGAATCCAGTGGCAAAGTGAGCAAGGGACCCACGTCTGGGCATACCCTGCCAACTTAGGGCGAACATAGCAAAACCATGCATGTTCAACACTCCGTCCATCATCCCCTTTGGTTTTGCTATGTTTGCCCTAAGTTGGCAGGGTATGCCCAGACGTGGGTCCCTTGCTCACTTAGCCGCTGGATTCAAGATAGCCTGGCTGATGACGGCTGTAAGCCAGAAACCGGTCCCAGGATGCTTGTTCCGGTCCAGGGAAGACATGGCTTGGCAGTTCGGGCTGGACTGTTCCCATGAGGCACAGGGTCAGACTGATTTGCATATGGCCATGTCTGAACTGGGGTGGCGGAGTGAGCTAAAGAATGATGATGGATTAAACCCAGATCAGTTGACTGGGGGTGAGTGCTTGCAATGTTCAACACTCCGTCCATCATCCCCTTTGGTTTTGCTATGTTCGCCCTAAGTTGGCAGGGTATGCCCAGACGTGGGTCCCTTGCTCACTTTGCCACTGGATTCAAGATAGCCTGGCTGATGACGGTTGTAAGCCAGAAACCGGTCCCAGGATGCTTGATTCCAGTCCAGGGAAGGCATGGCTTGGCAGTTCGGCCTGGACAGTTCCCATGAGGCACAGGGTCAGACTGATTTGCATATGGCCATGTCTGAACTGGGGTGGTGGAGTGAGCTAAAGAATGATGATGGATTAAACCCAGATCAGTTGACTGGGGGTGAGTGCTTGCAATGTTCAACACTCCGTCCATCATCCCCTTTGGTTTTGCTAAATCCTCCAGGACCATCATCAGCTCAGAACATGCTGTGGGTAAAAAACTATTATGACAATGGAGCTTTCAAACTTGTGGATAAGATCCGAAAGGTATCAGGCCTTGACAAAAGACATAAACCTCGAAAGTGAGAAGAGTCTGAAATACTACTGCCAATTCCAGGACAATACCGTAATGGGCATTTTTTAGAAAAAATGCCATCCAAAATATTTTAACAATCTCTTCTATAACAGCATCCTGGACCCATCCCAATCAGGGTTCCGCAGCAACCACAGCACTGAGACTGCCCTCATCGCCGCCACCGACGACATCAGGATCCTGCTGGACAACGGTGAGACCGCAGCCCTCATCCTGCTGGACCTCTCCGCCGCCTTCGACACTGTCTGCCACCGCACTCTACGCGCACGCCTCCACAACGCAGGGATCCGAGACAAGGCCCTGGAATGGACCACCTCCTTCCTCGACGGCAGAACCCAGAGAGTCCGCCTCCCACCTTTCCGATCCGAAGCCTCCGAGATCATCTGCGGCGTACCCCAGGGATCTTCCCTCAGCCCAACGCTGTTCAACATCTACATGGCCCCGCTCGCACGCATCGCCAGACAGCACGACCTCAACATTATCTCCTACGCCGACGACACTCAACTGATCCTCTCCCTCACCAAGGACCCCCTCGCCGCCAAATCCAATCTCCATGAAGGAATGAAGGCCGTCGCCGTTTGGATGAAGATCAGCCGACTAAAGCTGA
Organism: Calotriton arnoldi; assembly: GCA_963921515.1. Classification (NCBI taxonomy): domain Eukaryota; kingdom Metazoa; phylum Chordata; class Amphibia; order Caudata; family Salamandridae; genus Calotriton; species Calotriton arnoldi. The sequence goes on from CAWUFW010024095.1 coordinate 41,257, forward strand.
ACACGGACAAGACAGAGGTCCTCATCCTCGGCTCCAACCCCTGAGCCTAGGACGACTCCTGGTGGCCAACGACGCTGGGAGCAGCCCCGACACCCACCGACCACGCACGCAACCTGGGAGTCATCCTCGACTCAACGCTCTCCATGACCAAGCAAGTCAACGCAGTCTCCTCCTCCTGCTTCAACACCCTCCGCATGCTTCGCAAGATCTACAGGTGGATCCCGACAGATACAAGAAGAACAGTCACCCAGGCCCTCGTCAGTAGCAGACTCGACTATGGGAACGCCCTCTACGTTGGAGCCCCGGCCAAGCTCATCAAGCGACTGCAACGCATACAAAACGCCTCCGCACGCCTGATCCTCGACGTACCACGCCACAGCCACATCACCCCCCACCTGAGGAACCTGCACTGGCACCCCGTCGACAGGAGAATCTCCTTCAAACTCCTCATCCACGCACACAAGGCACTCCACAAGACTGGCCCAGCCTACCTCAACAGACGACTCTTCTTCTACGTCCCCAACCGCCAGCTCCGCTCCGCCGACCTCTCCCTCGCCACCGTCCCTCGCATTCGAAGAACAACCACCGGCGGCAGATCCTTCTCACACCTCGCCGCCAAGACCTGGAACACCCTTCCACTAAGCCTACGACAGACCCAAGACCTGCTGACCTTCAGGAGGCTACTCAAGACCTGGCTGTTCGACCAGTAGCAGCACCCCCCCCCCCTTTTTCTCCCAAGCGCCTTGAGACCCTCGCGGGTAAGTAGTGCGCTCTACAAATTCTGTGATTGATTGATTGATTTGGATGCACGAAAAAGGACTGTATTCCAGTTTCATCCTGCTAGTCTCAGTCAAATCCAAAGCTGATACTTAAAGGAAGCAATCTCGTCCAGAGACTGTTTACAATCTCTTCTATTATTCACAAATATATTTAAGATACGCAAAGGGAAATAGTGGTCTGTTTCACAAGCAATTACGAGTCCAAAAGTATGAGATCTTTTGTAGGCTAAATCCTGTGCATTGTATTCAGAATCAAAGAGTATGATAAACTGACCTCATTTGGCCCCACAACTTGAATGGAAAGTGATAATGGTTGCTCATTGTCTAATAGAAAGAGACACAACATGAGGATGAAAACCTCTGTCTCACTGAGTGCACAGGGTAACATCAAATGATTGCACTCCAACATCTCAGTAACCACTAAGCTTAAAAAGTACATTTAAAAGGGGGCTCGCAAGCCGCTATCAACAAAGACATAACAAATTCAACTCACTCACCCGGAGGTGCGAGACACATTAATCATACACTAGTATTCACAAACAGTGTGTATGCTTAAATGACAGTACATTTGTGTGTGCTTTTTAATGTGAGCCCTTTTCATGACTAAAGTTTATTTTGGGTGTAATATTCCCCCTTAGAAAAATGCCCATTATTTAACTTCACCTCAATTTATGTAAAGAATGTTCCCCATCTGAATAGGTATCAGAGTGGATGTGCATAAAAACTCTATATTATTTATGTCTTCAAACGAGTTATACAGGTAAGTAGCTCTTTTGTTTGCAGCATGGGTGTTGTAGATCTACATATTGTGTATTAACTGTAAAGCAGTACCATCTGCTTCTTTTGCTATGATTGAAGGAAAATAGCAAAGACGAAGCATAAAAAGGTCTTAAGAACAGTGCGACCAATTTGAGCTTCTTTCCTGACTTGTATATCTACACAAAAGTGTTTTGTGAAGGTGTGGGCCAAAGACTATTTTTCTGCTGTATAAATGTCTGCTAATGGAATGTTTCTATAAAAAAAATCTTACATAGGAATTGTGTGACATTGCGGTCCAGATATTTCAAATGTTGATCTCAAAGAACATCAGAACAGGTACTCACAATGTGGCTGAGAAGCGCAATGGATTATCCTTTAAGCTTTCTGGGGGTGTTGTACTTGAAAGTCGTTGTCTGTCAGACTTTCACCCTAAATATTATTTACAAAAATCTTGCTCTATTGGATTATTAATGGAAAATCTACATGCTATGGACAATATTTTTATGAACGATCGGACACAATATTTATTTCAGACGATATTTCTGCATATAATGTACGATACAATCCTTACAGATTTGTCAGTTCTTAACTAAAAAATTATTTTGTTAGTTTGTTAGCTCGTTTTAGTAATGTAGACTTTCTTGTACCTATTTTATGGTGTTATGATAGCCACTGCTTTGTCTCTTTGTTTTCAGTTTTTTGTATAGTGACAAGGACATTAGATCACTTTACATGTGTACCAGTTACATTGCATAAGGTGAGATTAATTTTTTTTTCGGGCACAAGGAGATTGAGGGTCCGATTACGAGTTTCGGTGGTGCGGCACCCCCGCACTGCCGTGACTCATCCACCGCCCACCAGATTACATGTTATTTGTAGTCTGGCGGGCGGGTGGCATGGCGTTCCCAGGGTGGTGTCACTTTCAAAGGCCGTGGTGGGAACGCCTCACAAGGTTCCTGCACGGCATAGACTGAAAAGTCCATGCCGTGCAGCAACTCTTGTGCATGCTCACAGGGGGGGTCACATGTTATACCCCCCTGTGTGCATGCACAAGTGGAGGAGGCACAGAGGGCCCTCTAGGGTCCGTTTGTTTCCTCTCCGCCAGGGTTGACATGGAGTAGAAAGTTCCATGTCACCGCAGTGGTAGGGGGAAACTCGTAAAATGTTTGGCGGGACCGCGGCAGTCCTGCCAAGCATATCGCAGCTTCTGACGGCCATGCCACCTCCAAAGAAGGTCATCCAGGACAGTCCGACTGCCCAACTCGTAATGGGGCAGACGGACCGCCGGTGCAGCGGTGGCAGGACTGCCACCGCCGCACCACCACACGTCTGGCGGCCCTTCGACCGCCAGCAGAGCCAGACTGGCCGTAGCGGGCACCGGGCATTTCTCCGGTGGGCCGTAGAGGTGGGGGCCGGTTTTGCGGCCGTGGGGGCTGGTTTTGTCACTGGGGGCCGGTTTTGCAGCAGTGCTGCAATATCGGTCCCGTGTAACAGACTAAAAGTGGCAGCTGTGCTCGCAACTAGAGCTTCTCGGTGCCACAATCCCCCCGTCAAACCCCTTCCCCCGGGCCAGTCGAGTGGAAGTGCCAGGGCTAATTTCTCTTCTCAGTCCGGCCGTGACCACCAGACTCATAATTTGGCCCTAAGTGATTTGCCTAGAATCACAGGACAGTCGACAGCTAAAGCCGCATCCTGGTGTGGTGTGTCTTCTTCATATTCTTTTTTTTTCTTTTGTTTACATTATTTTATTCACATTTTTAGAAGGTTACATACAGGGGTTAACACATATGCAGTCATTAATTAGGTTTGGAGCAAAAGACATATGGTTGAGGCAACAATATATCGATAGTACAAGTTTCTTGTCTTGCCTGTTTGCTATGTAGCGAGGTCGCAGCTGCAGAATGACTGCTGGGGCCAAGAGGAGACCTGTGTGTGATGACGGGGCCCTATTAAAGGTACTGGTGGTCTCAGACTGGCTCAGATGTGTATGAGGTTGGGGGGGGGGGTTGAGGAGTTTAATTAGGGCCGTGCAATCTCCAAGTGTACCGAGCTATTTGCCTGAGCTGATCACTGTGCATTTGTGTTTGCCATTAGAATACTGGTTGCTGGCCCGTCAACCAGGTGGGGAGCTCATGTGCTGTTACTTGATAAGAGTAAAAGCGTAGAGGAGATGTGAAAAGGCCTTCCCGTTGGAGGTATTAATGGTTGCTAATACCTCCAACGTGGCGTCTGATGCAGGGGAGTTGGGCATCTGGCTGGGATTTTGTAAATCTCTAAGCATGGCATCCCAAGCTGTCGCCAGCGGTATTCGGCGGTGACCCAGTGTATCCTCCCGGCGTAATGCCACGCTTTCCGCTTGCGCCCAGTTAAGGAAAGAACGGTGCCATGCTTCACAGGGGGAGTTTCAGGTGTTTCCAACGCCTGGTGATCAGCCGTTTGGCAGTAATTAGGCCTAGATCGATGAAGCGTGACGAGGCTTTGTTCGGTTCTGCGATACAGGCCCACTATGCAGGTCTCCCATATGTTTAATACCGTGCATTCAGTGCAATCTGTGAGCTGGGTGGTTACGGTGTGGTAGTAGGTGGCCAATGTGGGGCAATCCCATAACATATGTATCAACTTTGCGTTCACCGAGTGACAGCGGGGGCATTGGGCATCCGCGCGGTGGAAGTATCTATTAATATTCTCTGGCGTAAGGTATGCCCTGTGTATTATGTAGAGTTGTATGAGGTGGAACCTTGCATTTCTAGGTATGTTGACTGGTCCCTGTAGAATAGCCTCCCAAGTTTTGTCAGTGCTGGGAGACTGCAGGGCCGCGTCCCAGTAATTTCTGAGTGAAAGTAGCCGGTGCGCAGTATGCATGTGCAGTGAGTCAGCAAACCATTTGATTAGCCTTCTCCTTGTGCCCATAGTGTGGATATATTGTATAGTGTGGTGTATTGCCGGTTCTTGCGACATGTCGCCCCAGAGCTCTCTAAGTCCTGCTATTAAAAAAGCATGAAGCAGGAACTGCCCATGAGGGAGACCCTCCTCCGACGCCAGTGTCAGGATAGTGGTCAGTGATGTGTCTTCATCATACAATGACAAGAGCAAATGGCATTGCCGATTGGGTAAATCACATTTTAGGTTCTTCAGTTTGTCATTAAACCATTATCTGAGGTTTTTAGCCAAATTTGTGTTTCTGCAATTTGAAGGAGATGGCATCTTGTCGAAGGCATCACTGGTGTTCTTCTTCAGAAATTAGGGTCTCTGAGTCGTAAGTGTATGGTAGTTCACTTCTGGCAATGTTATACAAGACTTTAGAATCAAATCTTGTTCAAAACTCTTATTCTAACACACTCTGAGTGGACTTGGGATCCGTCCTACCTTGTGGTAAATGGTGATGGAGCATGTTTGTGAGAGAGAATGTAGTTACATAATGATCTGACCATACCAGATGTTCTCCCTGAGGACTTGTGGTTTGAATAATGAACATGAGCACTATGGCCAGGGTGTGCCCTGTGGGTCCAATGGCAACTTAGTGCAACCAAAGGGTCTTAAATGATTGGCGAGGTCGAAGCTGGTTCAGGAATTAGGTCTGGCAACTCAGAAGTTGAAAACCACGAAATAAAATGATTTTCTCAGCAAATGTAAGGATGTGTCAACAATTTCTTCTAAGAAAGAGGAATCATAACCTGTGGAACAATGTATCACAACTGTGATGAAGGAGCTGTTATGATGAATTATATACCACAGGGCAAAGCAATCACATGATGCGTATGAGATTATGTTTACGTGCCGACTGCACCAATTTGTATTGGCTAATTTTTATTAATAGGGATATTTCCATGTTAGAAGTTGGGCTTGAGAGTGATGTAGGATCAAATGCTGTTACATATCTCAGGTTTCTGGCATGATTGTGTCGTATGTCAATGTAGAAAGATTTGACAAAAGAGAGTGTTTTTCAACTATGTCATCCAACCACCACATAGAAAGAGTATACATAGTACACTTATGGTTACAAATTACAACCAGAAATTCACAAGTTACGATTAGGAACACAATCCATAACTGGCACAACAGTCGTGCAAACCCACAACTTGTGCTCCAGATGTAAAGCTTTTGACCTCACCCGTAATGAAACAGATGCAATTACACATGTTGTAAATTATCTTACAGATAGGATTACATATCACATTACCGTTACCACTTTGAGAGAGATGCTTTTGGATGTAGTATCATTTATTGATTTGAGTATTGTGTTTAATTACATTTTTCTTTTAGGTATAATTATTTATTGGTATAAATATTGTAAGGTTAAAAACATTGTATTTGGTGTACGAGGTATGATTTGCATGGTTGTTGTCTGAGTTATGGGATTGTGGTGGTAACCATAACTTGGTAATTTCAGAGGTTCTTCACTTAAGGTTAATTACATGGTGCAGATTTGCCTGCATAATCTTTGGAATATTTGTTAATTCTAAAAAGAACAAAAATTATGGTCAGATTAAGGTAGATATGTTGGCACGTACGTTTCATAATTTTTTGTGATTCACAGTTACATTTTCAAAGACTTTGTGTACATACAGTTATCAAAAAGAGAATAAGATAAAGTATGATGGGAAAAGTGAGTATGTCATCCATTAAAAGGTAAGTGAAGATGTTCTGGCACTAGTGTTACTAGTAGTACTAAAAATAGTAGTGAAGCCAGAAATAGTGACACTAGCTGTCGAATTAATAGTATCGTTAGCTGTTAAAGTGCTGGATGTAGTACTTGTAGTAATGCATGCAGTAATGCTATGAGTAGTAGTTTTAACATTCATTGTAGCAGCAAAGTACATTGTAGTAGTAGTAGTAGTGCTACTAGTAGTCAGACCCTTTTTGGTCCTACCAGCAGTAGCGATATAGGTATTAGTAATCATAGTAGTAGTTTCAGCATGCCAGAGTTACTACTGGGTGCACTAGTTTAACTGGTTGGGCCAGGAGAAGTAGCACTAGTAGTTATAGTACTTACACCAGCACCATATTATTGTGTAGTAGCAGCATTAAGTGCAGTTCCACAATTATTAGCAGCAGTATTAGGTATTACTAGTAGCTGAATTGCATATGTTAGTGCTAATAATATTACTGGGGTTAGTAAATCTAGTAACACAGCAAGTAAACACAGTAGCAGCAAAAATAGCAGTAATGTAGTGGGAGGGTAACGTACGTTTCTCACTATAGATTTGTTGATATTTATATTAAATGGCATATCACATGTTATTTGCAATATCTCACAGGAGAATAAATTGGACTCTATGAAAATGCTTCTATGGAATAGACTTCAAGTGCTAATCTTTTTTGAATGAAAAGCGAGTAGATGACATTAACATGATGATTTTGGCCATTGAAGAGTATGAAGTCTATCAAACAGCACAGATTTCTTATAGCCTGGTGTAAACTGACCATGTGGCCCTGGAACAGTAGGTGCATGGCTTTGGAATGTTGGCTGGTAGTCATACAGCATGAATGGCAACAGCCCAAGTCACCCTTCACTGGAACGTCGAGACCACCACTGAATTGTTCTAGATGAAAGTGATGGTTTGATCCACTCTCATGGTTGATTACCTCATTGTAATGTTTATGACTTCTCATTGGTGGCTGTGCATGCTTCAAAGGACTGTAGTATGTAGACCGGCAGACCAGCAGGTGCTTAAGGCAACTTCTCTTGCCAACCTATAGCCACCAACGTTGCAACTCAGGTGGCCTAGAAGGTGCTTATTATATTTGGGAAGGGAGGCCGAGTGGTCATCAATCTTCCAGCATGGCATCCATAATCCTGTGGCTGTGAAAGGTACTTGTAGTCGCCATAGAAACATGCAAACCAGCGTGTGGAGGTGTAAGCGGCCTCCCTTTCCCTGTTCATTAGCATTGCATGTTTTAATCATGTGTATATCGTCCGTCTTAAAGTTGGACTCAGGAACTATATTGTGATGGACAGTGTTCATCATAGGCTTAGGGAACCTTAGAAATCAAAGAAAGTTTCAACACTGAGTGTAAGCTAAACCAATATGTTTAATTTCTTCATTGCAGAGGGAAAACCTGAAGAACAACATGGCCCATATCGTGAATGCATAGCAACAGCAGTCTGAAGCGCAAAATATCCGACCACCTCACTGCATAGTGAGAAAAGTCCAAATATAGCATAAACCAACACATGGAAAAGCCTATTATAGAACTGGCCCCAACACAATGCTTAATCAACTTATTGTAACTAACACAAAGATGCCCATGTTAAATAAACATCATACTCAACACCACTATCAAAAGATATCTCAATGAAAAATACACCAATGGAGTTTCGACCTGCCCACAAATTAAGGCAGGCTTCTTCAGCTGTAATAATATGTTTGTAAAATAGATAGGAAGCAAATGCACAGCACTGATCTTTCTACATCACAGTTTCATCTTCCCTTTTTAACAGAGTCATCAAAGAAATGTAGGGTCTGATTTAGAGTTTTGGGGACAGGCCTCCATCACAGACGTAGCGAGTATCCCATCTGCCTCATTGCAAGCTCCATACCATATAATGCACTTGTAATAATGCAGGCGGAATATCCATCTTGCTTGTGATGCAGTAACCCATTTGCCAAACTCTAAATCAATCAGGTGCTTAATCAGAGGCTTGTAATTCACAATGTAACAATTTGACTGACGCCTCCTCCTATTTGCATGTCCAAGTAATAACTTCAAATTTTGCCTGATAGACACTGAGATGTTTTTTGCGGCATGGTTCCAAATAAATATCCAGCTGCTACCTACGCGGTTAGAAAAATAAGGCCAGCACCCCTCATTAGCTGAGAAAATCGCACTTTGTTATTTTGAAAGCTGGTATCTGCAACAAATTTCAAAGGTCAACCTTCTAAAATGATTACAACTGTGCTAAACTAATGTAAAATACCAGTTTTCTATTGTCCTTATATCCTCTGCACTGGATGTTGAAATTTACAGCATGAACCAGGATCTTTAGCGAATCTCTACAACCTCAAGAACAGTAAATCACTAACAAGCAAGGGAAGATGGGTAACATAAAGAACCACCTCTCTAGGCAAAGAGAAGACATCCTGAAGAATAGCATGTCCCATACCTTCTCAATAGCACATCAGATGTGCATCAATTGCCAATCAGGGGCCATAGTATGCAGAAATCTTTTGCGCTGGGCGCAACCAATGTCAATGCACCCCATTATGGAGAATGCGCTGCCCCCAGGGCAGCTGCGAATTCGCGCTGTCCATGTGAAAACACGGAGCGGCTGCCTGCAGCCGCTCCGTGTTTTCACAGTGCAGGTGGGTTTAAAAGGGGATTAGAGATCCCCTTGCAGGCGGGTGCAGTCATTGACTGCACCCGCCTGCAAGGAGATGTCTGGGGGCAGGGCTTTAAGTGGGAAACAAAAACTGGGGGTGCTCTAAAAGGGGTGTGACAAATTCCTTAAAGGGGTGTGGCCTATCCGAGTAGGGGCGTGGTCTAAATCAAGATAACTAGCATTGTGTGCTTAAGAAAATCATGAAGTCGCATCCAGCAAAGGATAATAAAATAGGCAAAAAGGTATATTTATTAAGTATAAGCCATAATATACCAAACACTTTAAAAAACATGTAAAAATTATTTACATTACTTAGAAATCTATTGCAGGATTTCCCAAAACCCTTGAAGATATTCACTGTGTCTATTTTGCTGGGGTTTCTCACAATAATTTTCTTCAGCAGACCTTCTACCTTTTGCCAGCCCAAAGCATCTAAACCAGCAAAACGAAATCCATCACAGTGTCAAAACGTAGGAGGTAGAGGCAAAAGTCAGGAAACCACGCCAAGGATGCCAGGTCTAACAGTCACACAGGACTTAATTACATCAGTGTTAGTAAACATAGGAAGAGCAGAGCAATGTGAAAGTAGATGAAAATGAAACTCAGAGGGGTCCGTCTGGGTCGGCTTTACTATTGACTTGAGATATCTACTTACTTCTGAATTGTGCCTGAACATTTTCAATGCAGCCACAAGTTACATTACACAAGATCATATACATTTTTGGGGGCTGGGGGCACAGTGAGATTAAGTCTTAATCTCACTGTGCCCCCAAAATGTATATGATCTTGTGTAATGTAACTAGTGCTCATGTAGCTCACGTAAAGCGCTCCAATGCGTTCGGGTCGAGACAGAGCTATATTAAACTGTAATATATATATATATATATATATATATATATATATATATATATATATATATATATATATATATATATCAACTCCCTTCCTAATGCATCTAGAGTGGTTTATTGGTATTTTCCGGCGCTGGCACAAGTCCTTCTGAAGGCTCACAGGTTGTGTGTGCAAGCACCGGCGCTAGAGTGTATGCCAACGTCGGTATGTATTTCATGTGTTATTGTTCATCCTATGTGTGATTTGACATGTGTGGTTCCACGTTATCACATATGTGTTACTGTAAACGTTATTTATTAGGCGATCAGTGAACAGAAGCAGACACCTGGACGGACTAACACACAGAAGGCAATATAATGTAAATGAAACGACCCATGGATGGATAAACTGACTGATGGGTGGACGGTCGGTTGGTTAGAAATAGACATATGATTGAGAAAAAAGACGGGCAGGTATGTATCCAGAGAAATCAAACAGGTTTTTGAGGCATAGAGATGACGGGCCGACAGGGGCAGGGCTGCACTGGTAGTGGTAGTGTCACTGCTGCTGGATTCTGTTGTAGACCCTCGTCCCTCGCTTGCTTTAAGGCAGAGCAGGGCCACACTGGTTGCTGGAGAAATCTTGCTGCAGGCCGTAAAAGCAGGGTCGTGCCGGTTCTAACCAGCTGTTGTTGTGCCGATGGCTGGCACGATGACGTAGGTGGCGCTGCATGTTCAAAGAGAAGGGAAATCCCGAGAGAAAGTGTCTCTCTTCAAAGGATTTCCCTTCCTGCTACAATGACGTCACGCCTTAAGCAGTGCGCGTGCATGCTCACCCGAAACACCAAACAAAAACCGGGACGTATGGTCACCCTACCTTTGACCTTTGAGGCCCGAAAATAGAGCCCCCTAGAGACCCCTTTCGAGGGCCCCAAAAAAAAACTGGGGTGCTCAGACCCCCACATACCCCCCCCCCACTTAAAGCCATGTCTGGGGGGTCCATAGGACCACCTTTCTCCCTTCCAGACGGCAGCTCTCAGGGGGCGCACTGGCTCACTGTGAGTGCGCCCCCTGACAGCTTCTTTGCCTCGGCGCCCTCGTCTGCAATATGATGCAGAGGCAAAGGAATTCCCTCATTTGCATAGGGCACGACCCTATGCAAATAAGGGAACACCCCCTGATGGTAGCACTGGCGCTTTAAGTGCACCAGTGCTATCGGTATTATTGAAGGGGACGCACAAGCATCTACGCCCTCTTCTGTAATACCAAAGTGCCCTGGGGGGGCGCAAACGCCCGTTGCGCCCCCGGGGCACTTATTGTAATACGGCCCCAGATTGATCGATCTAATTACCGGCTCCCAAGGGTCATTTTTAGGAAATTACAAGAAGGGGTTCTCATATGATCTCATTCAAGCTTCTAAGTAATCACTGGAGAATTAAGCACCACCTTTCTCTCTTGGGATTTCAGACCTAACTTTTTGGACAAGGCAGGTGATTGTGAGGCAGAGAGAGGATCCTTGACATATCAACAAATAGCTCAAAAAAGCATACAGATGCCATTCATGTCTCGTGACTAACAGGGATATGGTGCTCTTACCTTCTCGGGGAGGTGTGCAATAGACAGGGTCTCCCTCATCAGTATCGAAAGATGAGAAGCTATCATTGTCCCAGCCGGTAGAGGGAGACTCGATGAAGCTGTGGTTAATGGGGATTTCTGTATCATGGTGAGACACTGAAGGAGAGAATCAGAAAATGGATATTTAGGAAAATAGCTGTTACTGGACAGGACAACATGGCCATCTCATGTCCCAGGGAATCTTTCCAGCCCCCTCTTTGAATGGAGACTCACTCTCCTTTAGCAAATGCATTGCTTTTTTTTCCATTTTTTCTCACTTTAACTCCCTTAAATATCCCTCGTACATCCATTGTACCTTAACATTTCTCTCCTAGGACAAACAGCTTAACATACATTATATTCCCCCTTTTCTTCAGCTCTCACGAGCAACAGAGGGGCATCCCACATGGATCCACTTGTTACAGACAGCCAGAGATACACTCAATAAAGTGCAACCAGGAGCTCCAGAGGAGTGATCAGCAGGAATTCAGTGGTTACAGGCAGCCAGGGTAAATGGTCAATTAAGTCCACCCAGGAGTGACTGAGGGGCAACCCACAGCATAGCACTGATCCAGGCAGCCAGGACTGCGCTCTATAAACGCTACCCAGGAGTGCCAGAGGAGGATCTCATAGGAATGGGCAGGTGGCTAGGGTAAACACTCTATAGAGAGCACCCAAGAGGGACAGGAGGGCACCAACATCTGAGGAACAGGGGAGAAACAGTGTCTGTAGGACTGTAATCATGGTGAAGGAATATAATTCTTAGGTGAAATGAAGAGACAAAGAGGAGTTTAGAGTAACTTAAGTGTAAGAGGAAGGTAAAGGAGCAGGGTTCAGGTCCAAACCTCTACTCTGTGTACCTGGACTCCTGGGCTTGTTACCCTGGTGGAGGGGGTCAAGGAACCCAAGTTCAAGAGTGGGAGTAGTACAGAGGGTTTACTTCGTGATTTTAGGTCCTGTGACTGCCTGGTGGTCTTTTGCGGACTTCAAGGAGCCGCAAGCAACACTGAAAACACTGAACCCACATGTAAGAAATGAAAAACAACAAAATATACTGGTATACAAAATCTATGTCCAAATGATGCCTTTCCTCCTACATCTTGAATGGAACGAATTGCAGACTGGCAAGAGCAAGGTACTTGGACCCCCTTACCTGAGAGAATGAGCTGTGGAACTGAAGATCGGTGCATGGCTCTGAATTACATCTTTCACTGCACAGACAACCAACATTAGAATGGCACCCAGGTGGGTGATGCCACTGAAATCTACTGGAGGAATCATGCTTGCTTTAAAAGTGAAGATGGGTTCAAGGAGGGTGGCATCCTCAAAATTAGAGAGACGAGAGGTATTCTCTCCCTTTATCTCCTCAGTGCTTTGAAGCTAACTTGGTGTGACATTTTGAGAGTCTAGTCCCTATCTGTGCCCTAAAGCTCATTTTGTGAACTTCGAGCTTCTATTGATACAACAATGGATTGTTTGTGAAGACGGGTTAGCCTATGGGAAAGGTTGGAGATTTCATTCCCTGTGAACGTACCCATCAATGGATCATCTCACTTTACATGACCAGAGAGATAACAAATCCAGCCCATGATTTGATGTCCATCTCTACGGCCATTTGAAAGAGAGGGGCCTTAGCAAGTCCCTCTGACATTGCATTGTTTACTGGTGAAAACAAAGGAGCCACTATTGACTATCTGAGGTGACATTTCATGGTGCATTTTTTGTTGACTTAGATCTGTTCTTACCAGTGACCCAGGAGAGTCTTGAGCTTCCCATGGAGGTACATGGACACATGGCACTGAGATCCGCCACCATGCCCTGGAAGTGGTGTTTCACACCGGACATAGCACCACCGTCAGCAGCCCTGCAAGAGAGAGTCATCATCAACAACAGAGCGAGAAGATAGGAGATAACCAAGAGAAGACAAGAGGTAGCCAAGGAGGCTGATGTTGATCTTTGTACTATGCAGGAGGGTGGAGGAATCTTGTTGGCTGCCATGTACGGTGCAGGTGAATACAAATTGTTATGAGGTAAGAAAGATAACTGCAGATATATTGTTGCATATGCAGTACAATGGGTTATTTTTTTCTTTTTCTGGTTTAAGACAAAGCTGCATAGTGTATCAAACAGCTGTCTTACATTGTCTTTTTTCACTTTTTCAGACAATGTTCTACTGTTGCATGTTTTCTGTAGTCTCTGATATCCAAGCTGACCAGAGGACCAACTACACTGCCAAGTAGCAGAGCAGTAGGCTATTGTGTACTGTATGGATCTGAAGATTGCGAATGGAACAACATTGTTTCCACCGGCCTCCTTCTGGGACAAAGTGTGAGTGAATTTCTTCTCCTGCACATTTCCTTAAACTACTATTTTTCTGAAATACTTCTCTGCAGAAATAAGCATCCCTCCAAAGAAAGGAATACAGCAGGATCATCACAGGATCATGGCTGCCACCTCCTGAGACGATGCTGTTGTCAAGAACTGGAACACAAACTTACAGTGGAGGCCTGACTAAGACAACTACAAATTAAGATGTTACTCCACACTTGTGAGGATGGCCCAAATCACCCTGCACCAATGACCCTGTATCTCCATGTGATATTCTCCCTAGTTTGTCACGTACGTTCCCTGCTGGTGAGAAGTTGGTCTTGGGCCTTTGATTCCTCCCCCTCCACCCAACCTGTGTTAATAAAGTGTTTTGGGGTGCAATTTGTTCACCACCCACATTTCTCTCAACAGGCAACATTAAGGTGCAGCAACCAGGGGCACTTTTTTCCAGATCCAGTAACAGGAGACATCCAGCTTTCAGGGCACGGGGGTTCCATGCCTGGAGCACCCCTCAAGCAGTTTCTTGGCAAAGCTGTGAGGTCACAGAGAAAGGCAGGCCCCACTGGAGCAAGAAAAAAATCTGTAAGTGACCACAGCTGAGATACAGTCCCTCTTCACCATAACCTTAAGTGCACTATCAAAAGCCAATGGTGCATGATGGTAATTGTAAAAAAAGAAAAAAACTGAACAAAATCAGTAATTTCACTTACAGGTAATTTTTATTTGTGTGTATTGTTAGATGTCCCTGCATAGTGTAAAAAGTATTGAGACTCCTCAGGGCACCAGAAAGTTCTTAGCATAACCAGTAGGAGTAGCAACTTTGACAATTGTTTTCCGGTACTAGTAAGTCTAACCACGTGGTAGCAAAATGCTGGCATCTTCGGGGCACCCGCAGACCTCCACTGCAATCACTGCAGCTCACTCCAGACGTTTCCTTTGTCACTTTTTCGAAGGATTCTTGTTATCACTAGTGATGCATTTAAAGGTTTTTTTGTTTCATCTCTTGCTTTCATTGACTTTGACTTTGCTTTGCCATATTTCCAGTTTAGAGGTGGTACCAATCACCTACTAATGCCCAAAATTGAGTACTTAGCAGACCATGGGTCCGATTTAGAATTTGGCAGACAGAATACTCTGTCACAAAGGCGACCCTATTGTATGCTGGGCAGACCGTCAGGTTCCTGTTGGAGCTTCCCCCGTTGGCTCTGTAAAGGAAAGCTTACTCCAACAGCCGGACAGAGGGCTGGCCATCAGAGTACTTGCATCACACTACCTGCCCTATTTAAAGCGGATGGTTTGGTGTTCTTTTTTCGCCATTTTATACTATGGTCAAAGTTAGATGGGAATTCCTAATTCACTGTTGAGGGCCATTCATTCTTTGTATTAGAATACATGGGCACAGGTCAAATTGCACACAATGGCCTTGCCTCAAGAAAGATAAAGATCAATACAGGGTTGAAGCAGGGCTGCATGTTGGCCCCACTGCTTCTATTTTATACAAAGCAGATCTGCCTGAAGCCATTCATATGGTAAACAGCTATTAGTTCGTAGCCATTACTTCGCATACCATTACAACGCATGCATTACCACGCATGCATTACCACGCATGCGTTGTACAACGCAAAGTAATTACTACGCTTTTTTTTACTTCGCATGTCTTTACAAAGAAATTCGTTGTAAAGGCATGAATGGTATGCTTTTACAACGAATTTCGTTGTAAAGGTATTCACATGCGAACTAAAAAAAAAAAAAAAAAACGATCCATGTCGTTGTTTGGAAACTGAGGCCGTTTCCTCACAACAACGTGCACCGCCCCTCGGAGACGACGTGAAGAAGGTCCCAGGAGGAGAGAGGAACCACGAGGAGAGAGAGATAAGGGGGATTGGGCGTGGGGTGGGGGTTTATTTTTTAAGTGTTTAGGGTAGTGTCGGGGGGTGGGGGATTGGGCGTGGGGTGGGGGTTTATTTTTTTAGGGTTTAGGGTAGTGTAGTGGTGTTTGTGTAGTGTAGGGGGTCATGCTGGGGGTAGTGTTTTAGGGTTTAGGGTAGTGTTGTGGTGTATGTGTAGTGTAGGGGTCGTGCTGGGGGTAGTGTTATAGGGTTTAGGGTAGTGTAGGGGGGTCGTGCTGGGTAGTGTTTGAGTGTATAGACAGGACTGGGGGTTGGGGGGGTCGTGCTCGGGGTACTGTTTTAGGGTTAAGGGTAGTGTAGTGGTGTTTGTGTAGTGTAGGGGTCGTGCTGGGGGTAGTGTTTTAGGGTTTAGGGTAGTGTTGTGGTGTTTGTGTAGTGTAGGGGTCATGCTGGGGTAGTGATTTAGGGTTTAGGGTAGTGTTGTGGTGTATGTGTAGTGTAGGGTAGTGTTTTAGGGTAGTGTAGGGGGGTCGTGATGGGTAGTGTTTGAGTGTAGGGACAGGACTGGGGGTCGGGGGGGTCGTGCTGGGGTAGTGTTTTAGGGTTTAGGGTAGTGTTGTGGTATTTGTGTAGTGTAGGGGTCGTGCTGAGGGTAGTGTTTTAGGGTTTAGGGTAGTGTTGTGGTGTATGTGTAGTGTAGGGGTCGTGCTGGGGGTAGTGTTTTTAGGGTTTAGGGTAGTGTTGTGGTGTATGTGTAGTGTAGGGTAGTGTTTTAGGGTAGTGTAGGGGGTCGTGGTGGGTAGTGTAAATGTAGTGAGAGGACTATCACTTACCTTAGAAACTTTTACCACGACTATACCTTTACCACGCATGTTTTAGCATTGTAATGGCATGCTTGGTAAAGGAATAGTCGTGGTAAAAGTTTTGCGTTGTAATGGTATCTTGTTGTAATTGACAACGCGTACTAATACATGCGTTGTAATGGTACGCGTTGTATTGGTACGCGTTGTAACGAGTGCTATTCCATTAATATACAGAGAATTCATGATGTATGTGAATTAATGGAAAACGAAAACTGAGAAATCATAATTGGAGAATACCAAATCATGGAAAACCAATTTTAAGGAAATACAATTTTAAGGAAATACAAATAAATCGAAAATTAAAGGAAACATTTCAAAGAAAAAAGGAAAGATCCAAAATCACACACTCAGTGAAGATTAGAGGTAGTGATGGTTTTTGGGTTCAAGAATCTGTGATATTTAGGGGCAGTTAGGGGTTTTTAGGGTTCAGGGAAGGGTAGAGAGTAGGGGTGGTGAGGGGGTTTTAGGGATCAGGCATGGGTGGAGTTAGGGTGGTGAGAGGTTTTTAGGGTTCACAGATGAGTTTGAGTTTAGGGATGGTGAGGGGCATTTAGGGTTCAGGGATGGGTGAGTTTAGGGCTGGTGAGTGTTTTTGAAGTTCAGTGATGGGAGGTAATGGGTTTTTAGTGTTCAGGAATTGATGGAGATCAGGGTAGGGTGGGGTTTTAAGGGTTTAGGGATATGTGGAGTTTATATAAAGAAAGTTTTTAAGGTTCAGGGATGGGGGAGTTTAGGGATGGTGAGGGGTGTTAGGAGTAATGAACGGTTCGTTTTCAGGGGTGGTGAGGTTTGTTTTAGGGGTTTGGGATGAATGGAGCTTAAGGGTGGTGCAGGATTTTAGAGCTAAGGGATGGGTGGGGTTCAGGTGTAAAAAGGGTTTTTTAGGGTTCAGGAATGGGTGGAGTTTAGGGGCAGTCAGGGGCACTAGGTTAAGGGATGGGTAGAGTTTAAGAGTAAAAAGAGCTTTAAGGATTTAGGGATGGGTAGAGTTTAGGGGTTAGAGATGGGTGGAGTTTAGGTGTGGTAAGGGAGTTTTAAGATTCAGGGATGCATGAAGCTCAGGGTCAATCAATCCATCAAGGTTTATATAGCGCAACTACTCACCCATGAGGGTCTCAAGGAGCTAAAAGAGGTAGAAAGGGCTTTTAGGGTTCAGGGATCAGTGAAGTGTAAGGGTCAGGGATAGGTGTAGTGTATGAGTGGGGAGACATTTTTAGGGGCAGAGATGTATGGTGTTTACGGGTGTTGAGGGTACATTAAATTAAAAGCATCCAAGGTAATTTTTGTTATAAATCTGAAATGATGTTCCCTGATGTAAATTACTGAAATAAATACCTTTGACAAAAAAAATGTTTTTGAAAGTAAGACCTGCAACCATTTCATTTACACCTTTCAAATAAGAATGCAAAAGACAATTTCTTTTTTTTTTAAAAGACATTCTATGAATTGGTTTACATAAAACGGTAAATGTAATTCGTCCTGAAAATGCCCATTAAACCATTGAGATGAAATGATTTCACAGTAATGGTATTCCATTAAATCGTTTTTCTATGAAATCGCATACAATCAGTAATTTAACCTCCAAAATTAGCAATTCTGACCCTCCAGTCTCGGCACTACGTAGATGACACTATCATTTGAGATCCCACAACTGCTGGGCTGCAGAAATCCCTGAGTGCCCCTTACAGGTGTAATGTTATTAGTAAATGAACAATTAATGGAAATAAATTGGCAATTCTAGCTTTTAGCAATAAGAAATGATGAATAGATGATATGTGAGGAAAATTACTGTAGAGACGAAAAGGAAATACTGTTACCTTAGAGTGTGGATTGGCAAATAAGACTTACCGAAGGAACATTGAGCTCATTTAAAGACTAAGGGCCAGATTTATTGTCTGGCAGAAGGTACTGTGTTACACCGAAACGCGTACGGTTTTTCCATGGTGTATGCCGCCTAGAAGCATTTAATGAATTTGCGATAAATTTACGATGATGTCACAAACCCATCACGAGTGCACGTCATTTTCGATGACTTGGCTGAGTCTAGAAGTGAATTATATATATATTATATATATATATATATATTATCTACTGGCGGTCGCCAGTAGATAGTTATAGTTACAACCTATTATCCATAGGAAATCCGCGACATTCTATTTGAAATAACTCTCTTGCCGGTTGACGTATCTTCGCAAAATTTTCAAACTTTGTGGGGCGCTCCGGTCCGCTCCTACCCTGAAAGTCTCGGGGGATTCGTCAAGCGGGGGCCGAGAAAAAGAGGGGTCCCAAAACGCGTTTTCCCATGCAATTTTCCATAGGAAACTTTAGACACGGCTACAGCCCGAACTGCTGAACGGAATTACACCAAATTTGGCAAAGAGGTAGTTCTTGGTTCAGAAAGAACCCTTTTGTTAAATGGTGTAAATCCGTTCAGTAGTTGCTGAGAAAATCAAAGTAAAAAGATAGATATATTCAGGCGGAGCCTAACCACACATGTCATCGAGAGATCTGATTGGCTGTCAGCACTTCATCCTGGAATTGCTGGCAGCCATCTTGGGACCAATATAAATGATAGTACTCCATTGAAATGCATTGTAGTGAATCAAAGATTTTGAGGGTTACCAAAAGGAGAACTATAAAGGGTGATAACAGACTCTAGTTACATTAGAATTCATTTGTTGATGGTACCATACTAATTTCAGGAATTGTGGTGTGTTCTAAGGTGATTTTACCCTGTGAAAAACCTTCTGCTGGGATATCATGAATCATGTTTGAGAGAAAACTATTTTCACATGCTTGTCCCATAGAGTTTTGGAAGGTGCTCCAGAAGGTAAAATGAGAGCATATTTTCTGTAAATTCACATTATCTTTCTCACTCATGTGAGAATGAAGTCTGACATTCTCAGTAAAACATGTACATCCAACAAGGGCAGAGACTGTCAGTTGATTCCTTTGTGTTCTACTGCAGCTTCCCAGAGTGTTCTAAAGAACAACTAGAGTGCTAACAGCCTTACTTATGACAAAAGTATGGCACACCTGAAGCCATCTTGATTGGAATAAACTGGTAACACTTAAAACATTTAATTTAAAAAGGAACAAAATGATGGGGTTCATTTTGTCATAGAAATTATGGTTAGTGCTGTAGAAAGAAAAATGAGGGCATGTTTTAAGTGAGATCTCAAATCCTCTTCTACTTCATTAGAAAATTCTGACATGCAGACTGAAACAATCACTTTCAATACCAGCAGCAGACTTCCAGTTAACTCCCTAGTGAGCAGTAGCTTTACTACAGTGATCTAATGAGCAACTAGAGTGCTAACATTCTGAATTTATGGCAAATGTGAGACACATCTGAATGCCTTCTTGATGGAATCAAAGTAAAAAACTGAAAGCATTTCCTACTGAGGAGACTGCAGTAAATGAGGAAATTAGGAAACTTCATAACAAAGGTCTTCCAAGATGGCCACCAGAGAAAAAAGAGCCCAAATATAGCACAAATATTACCCAGATGTAGCCCACATATAGCCCAATGACAAAAGTGTGCAAAACACTTTTTATTTTTAGTTTTTTGCAGTTTTATGTAGTGCAGACTGGTCAGGTATTGGAGTGTTGCATCTTAAAACATGACCCCCTACACTACAAAAACACCACTGCACTACCCTAAACGCTAAAACACTACCCCCAGCACGACCTCCTACACTACACAAGCACCACTGCACTATCCTAAACACTAAAACACTACCCCCAGCATGACCCCCTACACTACTACAAACACCACTGCACTACCTAAACCTAAAACACTACCCCCAGCACGACCCCTACACTACCCAAACACCACTGCACTAACCTAAATCCTAAAACACTACCCCCAGCACGACCCCTACATTACCCAAACATCACTGCACCACCCTAAAACATGACCCACTACACTACACAAACACCACTGCACTACCCTAAACCCTAAAACACTACCCCCAGCACGACCCCTACACTACACAAGCACCACTGCACTACCCTAAACCCTAAAACACTACCCCCAGCACGACCCCTACACTACACAAACACCACTGCACTACCCTAAACCTAAAACACTACCCCAGCACGATCCCCTACACTAACCAAACACCACTGCACTAACCTAAATCCTAAAACAATACCCCAGCACGACCCCCTACACTACCCAAACACCACTGCACTAACCTAAAACATGACCCCCTACACTGCACAAACACCACTGCACTACCCTAAACCCTAAAACACTACCCCAGCACGACCCCTTACACTACACAAGCACCAATGCACTACCCTAAACCCTAAAACACTACCCCCAGCACAACCCCCTACACTGCCCGAACACCACTGCACTGCCCTAAACCTTGAAACACCAGCCCCTGCACGACCACCTACACTGTTCGAACACCACTGCAGTGCCCTAAACCCTGAAACACCACCCCCAGCACGACCCCCTACACTGCCCGAACACCACTGCACTGCCCTAAACCCTGAAACATCACCCCCAGCAAGACCCCTACACTGCCCGAACACCACTGCCCTAAACCCTGAAACACCACCCCCAGCACGACCCCTACAATGCCCGAGCACCACTGCACTGCCCTAAACCCTGAAACACCAGCCCCAGCATGACCCCTACACTGCCCGAACACCACTGCACTACCCTAAACCCAGAAACACCACCCCAGCACGACCCCCTACACTGCCCGAGCACCACTGCACTGCCCTAAACCCTGAAACACCAGCCCCAGCACGACCCCCTACAATGCCCGAACACCACTGCACTGCCCTAAACCCTGAAACACCAGCCCCAGCACGACCACCTACACTGCCCGAACACCACTGCACTGCCCTAAACCCTGAAACACCAGCCCCAGCACGACCCCCTACACTGCCCGAACACCACTGCACTGCCCTAAACCATGAAACACCAGCCCCAGCACGACCCCCTACAATGCCCGAACACAACTGCACTGCCCTAAACCCTGAAACACCAGCCCCAGCACGACCCCCTACACTGCCCGAACACCACCGCACTGCCCTAAACCCTGAAACACCAGCCCCAGCACGACCCACTACACTGCCTGAACACCACTGCACTGCCCTAAACCCTGAAACACCACCCTGTGCACAACCCCTACACTGCCCCAAACTACTGCACTGCCCTAAACCCTGAAACACCATCCCCAGCACGACCCCTACATTGCACGAACACCACTGCACTGCCCTAAACCCTGAAACACTACCCCCAGCAAGACCCCTACACTGCCCAAACACCACTGCACTGCCCTAAACCCTGAAACTTCACCCCCAGCAAGACCCCTACACTGCCTGAAAACCACTGCACTGCCCTAAACCCTGAAACACCAGCCCCAGCATGACCCCCTACACTGCCCGAACACCACTGCACTGCCCTAAACCCTGAAACACCACCCCCAGCACGACACCCTACACTGCCCGAACACCACTGCACTGCCCTAAACCCTGAAACACCACCCCTGCATGACCCCCTACACTGCCCGAAACTACTACACTGCCCTAAACCCTGAAACACCATCCCCAGCACGACCCCCTACATTGCACGAACACCACTGCACTGCCCTAAACCCTGAAACACTACCCCCAGCAAGACCCCCTACACTGCCCAAACACCACTGCACTGCCCTAAACCCTGAAACACCACCCCCAGCACGACCGCCTACACTGCCTGAAACCACTGCACTGCCCTAAACCTTGAAACACCAGCCCCAGCATGACCCCCTACACTGCCCGAACACCACTGCACTGCCTAAACCCTGAAACTCAACCCCAGCACGACCCCCTACACTACCCGAACACCACTGCACTACCCTAAACCCTAAAATACTCCCCCAGCACGACCCCTACACTACCCGAACACAACTGCACTGCCCTAAACCCTCAAACACTCCCCCCAGCATGACCCCCTACACTACCCAAACACTACTGCACTGCCCTAAACCCTGAAACACTACCCCCGGATGACCCCCTACACTGCCCGAGACACCACTGCACTGCCCTAAACCCTGAAACACCATCCCCAGCATGACCCCCTACACTGCCCGAACACCACTGCACTACCCTAAACCCTAAACACGACCTCCTACACTACACAAACACCACTGCACTACCCTAAACCCTAAAACACTACCCCCAGCACGACCCCTACACTACTACAAACACCACTGCACTACCTAAACCCTAAAACACTACCCCTACACTACACAAACACCACTGCACTACCCTAAACCCTAAAACAATACCCCGCAGCAGTACCCCCTACACTACCCAAACACCACTGCACTACCCTAAACCCTAAAACACTACCCCCAGCAGTACCCCTACACTATCCAAACACCATTGCACTACCCTAAATCCTAAAACACTACCCCCAGCAGTACCCCTACACTACCCAAACACCACTGCACTACCCTAAACCCTAAACCACTACCCCTAGCCCAACCCCTACACTACCCAAACACCACTGCACTACCCTAAACCTAAAACACTCCCCCAGCACGACTCCCTACACTACCTAAACACAACTGCACAATTTGTTACAGGCGTTGCAACGCAGGCCTGTGGTGCTTACTGGAAGTACCTGGTGGGCTAGTTGGGCCCCAGGGACCCTCAGGATTCAAGGTGACCTAATCCCCCAACCTAAAACGCGCCACGGGGCGCGTTTGCACAGTGGTGAAAGGAGGGGCGGGGCCTCAGGTGACAGGAGGCAACTCAGTTACTGATGAGTAACCAGCAGTCGCGGCTCGCCGAGGGAGTGCTGCGGGGCGGTGGGGCGGGGGAGGGGCAGGGTGGGGGTAGTAAACTCCGACATACGGAGTTAAGGAAATAAATAAATAAATAAAACAATTTACATTGCGCGCTGCAACGCCAACTATTAGTATTGCATTGTGGGACATGTAGTATTTCCCTTTATTTTGAAGCCTTACTCTGTTCTGCGCAGTTGCTCCCAAAGTGTAATTTATTGTTCTCTGCCTCCAGTGGGCCTCTGCATGTCACCGCCAGTCCACAATTATTTCCTGCCCATCTGCTGCTCCGGACAAAGAGGCTCGGAAGGTTCCATGCCCCTGCAGCTCTTCACATGTTAATGGGATGGTGCTGTCTTCACGGCAGGACGGCCGTGTCATTTATTTTCAACCAAAGATGCCCAAAGCATTAAGACGCACTCTGCAGCAGATCACAATTTATTGGCAAAACCGGCATAGTCACACAGCTTAATTTGTCATGCCTTACGTGTTTCAGACCTCCTGGTCCTTGGCCACAGGCAGGGATTCAACTTTGCAGTGCCACGTGATTAGCTAAGAACAATAAATTACACTTTGGGAGCAACTGCGCAGAACAGAGTAAGGCTTCAAAATAAAGGGGAAATACTATGTCCCACAATGCAATACTAATTGTACTTCACCTGTGAGGCCCCACTGGGAGGTAACAAAGAGAAGCTAATCACGTGGCACTGCAAAGTTGAATCCCAGCCTGTGACCAAAGGACCAGGAGGTCTGAAACGCATAAGGCATGACAAATTAAGCTGTGTGACTATGCCGGTTTTGCCAATAAATTACGATCTGCTAGCAGAGTGCGTCTTAATGCTTTGGGCATCTTTGGTTGAATATATATATACTATATATATTCACTGAAAAAACCGTAGGTTTCAGGCACGTTATAGTTAGAAATTAGCATTTAAAAACCTTTGAAATTCACTGAAAAAACCATAGGTTTCAGACACGTTATAGTTACAAATTAGCATTTAAAAACCTTTGAAATTTACTGAAAAAACCATAGGTTTTAGGGACAGTTATAGTTACTTGGACATTGCACTCAGTACAAAACCCGTGAAATTCCCCGTTATAGTTAGTTCAGCTAACTATAACTCGCGCCTCGCAATGCACTGCTGATGATCGCCACATATTACATCACTCATGACATGGTCAGTGACATCACTGATGACATCACTGATGACATCTCAAATGACATCACTGATGACATCATCCACTGACTGTGTGT
>CAWUFW010024096.1:0-65639 GCA_963921515.1 Calotriton arnoldi
TGGGTGTGTGTGAGGGTGCTATTTGTAGGTGTGGTAATGGTGTGTGGCTTGTGTGATGTATGAGCTGTGAGTGTGTCTGTGGTTGCTGTGTGATGGTGTTCTGTCTGGCAGGTCAGTGGAATTTGCAAAGGATCATGGTAGGGATTTGTTGCCTTTATGTAGGTGGAGTTGGAGGTGTGTCCTTGTTCCATTTTTATTTCCCTCCCTGTATTTATTGGCTTAGTGGTTGCTTGTTTGGCCCTTTTTTTTCAAATTTTTCCTTGGTGTTTTTGGTGCATGTACGAGTTGTTCTTGTGTCCGAGTAGGACGCTGCAGTTGTCTGGTGCGATCTTGTCCGACTCGTTCCCGCTGTGTGTCAGCTAGGTTTCATATGCGGCGTACGAGTCGGTCGCGGAGTATTGGGTTGCTTCGGCTGGGTTTTGTATGCGTGTCGGTCGTACGGCTTGTGCTCCGGGCGAGTCGGTCGTGTTTTGCACGCACAGCATCGTACTACGTGGGTCGGAGTTTGCGGGTACGTTTCGTTCGGGTTCAATCCGAGTGCGTGTTGGTCGGTTCGTTTCGCGTGATTTCCCGGCCGGATGGCTTGTTTCCGTCCGGCTCGGTCGGTCGTTTTGTATTTCGTCCGAGTCTGTCGGATTTCACATGCATTTCATCGTACTACCCGGGTCGTGCGGCGCCGGTCCGAGTCGGTCGGACTAAATTCCCGTACCGAGTCGGTCGGTACGTTTTCCAGCCCGAATCGGAATCGGCCCCTCAGTGTTACATGTGCAATGTGTGAAGCCTATGTGGCAAAGATCTGAGGGTTAGAAAACTGAGGGGAAATCTCTGTGGCAAAGAACTGATGGGAAAAGGGTTGGAGTTGTGTGTTATAGGTGTGGAAGTGGATCACATTTAGGCAATGCTAGATTTTGTCCTGCTGTGGAAAAGATTTGCAAAAAATGTGGTAAGAAGGGGCATTTTAGCAGGGTGTGCAGATCATCAGCATTCAAGAAAGTGAATTTGGTGCAGTGTTGGGATAATGACGAAGCTGAGTATGATAGTCTTGATCAAGATCCCAATACTATTCTCAACATCAGTGCTGGGAAGACTATTAGTAAATTTCCAGCGTGTGACATTTCCATTGATGGTGCGTTGATTCCTGTGTTGGTCAACTTGTGTGTGTGATATACCATTTTGTCCTTTGCCATTGTGAAGGAGAAGTGGCCTTACAAGAAATTGTTGCACCTAACGTGTCTCCGGGGGGGGTACACAGGTCACAAAATAAATCTTGTGGGGTGTTTGTTGGCAGATTTGAATTTTTCAGGCCATCACACTTGGGGGAAGGTGTATTTTGCAAGGAGTGATCAGTCCTTATTGGGTTGGTCTCAGCAAGAGGAGATAGGCATAGGATTGGACCCAAGAGCGGATCCTCCTGGTTACATTATTAAGAATGCTTCTGGGTGGGGGTGAGATGGGAGCACAGTTGGATATGTTTATTCAGGAGTTAAAAACACATTTTCCTGAGTTCTTTTAGTGACAAACTTGGTGAGCTCTGGTGATTTAAAGACTGTATCAAATTATGTGACAATGCTATTCCTATGCAACACAGAGTGAGGAATGTACCACTCACATACAGGGACAAACTCCAGGATATGTTGCAAGATTTATGCATGAAAGACATAATTGAGCTGGTGGAGTCTTCACCATGGGTTTGTCAGGTGGTAACTTTATTTAAAGCTTCAGGCGAGTGGACTTGCTATGTATTAACAGTGTGATATGAGTGGATGCCCATCCTCTGCCTAATCTCCATGAAATGGTTACTACATTAACTGGGGCATAGTGTTTTCATGTATAGATTTGGCAAGTGCGTATTATCAGGTCTGTCTTGATGATGACTCCAAAAATCTGACTGCATTCAATACACCAGAAGGGCTTTTTAGATTACATTTGTCCAGGCAAATGCTGCATCTGTGTTTCAGAGGTTGAGGAAAGAAACTTTGGAGGAAATTAAGGGAGCAATAGCATTTCAGGACAATATTTTCGTTTTTGGCAAGCATGAGGAGGACCATGACAATAAATTAAGGATTGTTTGGTGGTACTTTCATCCAAGGGCCTTACTTTGTGCACAGTAAAGTGTAGATTCAAGAAGCGGGAGGTGAAGTGTCTGGGGCATCGTATTAGTGGCTCTGGCATCACACCTCAGCATAAAAATGGGTAGAAAATTACTAATGTTCCCTTTCCCAACTGTGAGGAACAGTTAGGGGCTTTTCTTGGGCTCACATAGTTTTATGCAAAGTTTATTCCTAATTATTCATCCAGGGTGGATCCTTTCAGGGTTCTCTTAAAAAGAAAAGCAACATTTGAGTGGAAAGGAGAAATGGCAGCAGCTCTCAGTGCACTTAAGAGGATGATTGTGGGAGCTCCATGTCTCAAACCATTTGGCATTGGCAAGGAGTGCATTGTACTGGTTGATGCAAGCAGTTGTGGGCTAGGTGTGGTGTTAATGCAATAAGAACAGGGCAAAGAATTTATCATGGCTTATGCGTCACATGCTTTGTGTGATGCTGAGAAGAATTACTGGGTTATAGAGAGAGAGCTGTTGGCTTGTGTGGGGTGCAGAGCATTTTTGCAACTTTTTGTGGAGGACCAAGTTCATTTTAAAAACTGACTACAAGCCATTAGTTTATATATGGCACAAGGTGGAGGGTGAGCTATGTCGGCAAGGTTGGCCAGGTTAGCATCCAGACTGCAGAACTTCCAATACCACATGGAGTATGTTCCAGGAAGTGTAATGTGCATGCTGATTGCATGTCCAGGCTTCCACTCCCTTGTAAAAGCAGTTGAGCATGGAGGGAGAGGAGTGTGAAGTAGGCTTCACATTGCAGGATGTTAACTTATTAGGTTTGGAGTATCCTGTGATCCAGGAGACAAGGTGGAAAGAGTTGATGGGGAAGGTTGGCGAATTGGACAGGGTAATCCAATGAGTCAGAAGTGATTGGTCAGAGAAAAGGAAGGTTCCAGGAGAGTTATTAGGATTTTTTAAGGTGCTAGAACAATTGGCAGTAGAAAACGGTATTGTCATAGGGGGGGACAAGTTTGTACCTCCTTTTAATTTGAGGAAGTTTATAGTGGACATTGCCCATGAAGGTCATCTGGGTATGTCATGTACTAGGAGGCAGGTCAGGAAGAATTGTTGGAGGCCGGAAGTTGATGCATTTATATAACATCATGTAAGAATGTGTGGGGGAGTTGTACGGTGAGTGACAAAACTGTGAGGGCATTGTCTTCTGACCCCCAGCCAGTAGAGTTACCGGCTGCTCCTTGGCGGAGGAGTTTGGCATAGTCTTGGTGGACTTTTTTTTAGAAGTGGCCTGAGATTAAAACGGTAAGGGAGGTCACCTCAGAGAGCATGGTGGAGTTTCTGGATAAAGTTTTTAGTAGGGAAGGCATTTCTCAGGAGGTGGTGACTGACAATGGTGCACAATTTGTGAGTCGTTATATGGAAAAATATCTTGAGAAATGTGGTGTGTGCCTAGACACATTGCTGTGTTCCACCCAGAGGTAAATGGTAAAGTGGAACGATTTAACCAAGTGGCCAAGGAAGCTATTCAGTTATCTGTAAGGGGGATTGAACTGGAGGAAGGCATTGCCGTCTATGTTGTTGTCTTACAGAACGTCTCCTAATTCAGTAACTTCAGTGAGTCCTGTTTAAGTTAATAAGAGGGCCATACACCTAGCACGAAACTGATTACTTGGTGGCTGAAAAATGTGGATGAGGTGGAGGCGGTAAATTTCAAGGTGATATGGCGCATAGTAGAAGAGTATAAGCTTAAAATGAGGGACATATTAGTGGAAGGAAAAAGCATTCAGAATAAGCAGAAGGTGAATGATGGCGGAATGATGTGCCTCAAGAGGGGGAGGATGAGCAGTAAGGGCTTAGCCTGTTGGTCAAATCCCACGCAAGTCATTGAGCTGTTTAACAGTGCTGTGCGAGTAGAAGGTGGTGTTGTTTGGAATTTGGGACAAGTGTCTTCGTTCAAAGGGCAAGATTACTGCCTAGCGGAATCTCAAGATAATGCTTTTTTGGATGTGAGAGAAGCTGATTTGGCACAAGATCCTTCAAGGTCTAGAGGTATGAAGTCCAGTGGAGGACCGGACTCTTTGGGTGTAGCTAGGAGTGTGAGGACACCCAAACATCCTGTGAGGTTTTGAGATTATGTGTTAGTATAGTTTGCGATTTGTTTCCCTTTGTTTTTTTTCTTTCCAAAAGGGGGAGGGTGTGTTAAATGTGCAACATTTGCATGAGTAGAGTGCATGAGCTTGACTTGCGTTTGTGCCCATGTCTCTCACTCACGCTAATGTCGTTTGAATAATGCGCCATATGACTGGCACAAGACATGAGCGCATTATGTATGCATACTTGTGTCTCTGTGTTATCATTTGAGTTGTAGATCAACTGTGTTGGGCAGGCTAGTGGCTCTATATGTGTTGGAAATGGCCCTTTTTGCAAGGTTATCCCCAAACATTTTGCTTCTTCCTCCTATTTTTTTCCTGACCTGTGTTGGTTGGCTATAGGACTCTGGGCACTTTACCACTGCTTATCAGTGCTAAAGTGCATATGCTCTCTGTGTAAATTGTTATTGTGATTGGTTATCCATGATTGGTATATTTGATTTACCAGTAGGTCCCTAGTAAAGTGCACTGAGTGTGCCAGGGCTGGTAAATCAAATGCTACTAGTGGGCCTGCAGCACTGATTGTGCCGCCCACATGAGAAGCCCTGAAAAGATGTCTAAGGCCTGCCAGTTTAACTGCCATGTCGACTGACTTGGCAAGTGCACCCACTTGCCAGGCCCTAACCTTCCCTTTTCTTACACATAGGGCACCCCTATGGTAGGTCCAAGGTACCCCCCTGGGCAGGGTGCAGTGTATGTGAAAGGTAGGACATGTACTGGTGTGTGTAACATGTCCTGATAGTGATGAAATACTGCCAATTTCGTTTTTCACTATTGAATGGCTATCTTGTCCCATAGGACAGAATGGGGAATGCTTTGTAACATTTTACAAGCATATCTTCCCATAGGGATAAGATGGAAAAATGGAGTTTGGTGTCCCTGAACTCAGGATTTAATAACACATCTTTTAGTAAAGATGGTTTTTAAATTGTGTGTTTGAAAATACCACTTTTAGAAAGTGGCTATTTTATTGTTCAACCATCCTGTGTGCCTCTGCCTGTTTGTGGATTGACTGTCTGACTTTGGATTGACAGGGGCTGGGGAGGTGCAGTGGCTCCAGGCGTCTGGATGAGTCAGCACTAGGCTGAATAAGCCTGGCTGCATTTGGAATGGTGGGAGGAGTAGCACCTGTACCTGAATAGGGCTGTGCCTGCCTTCCTCAATGCTGGCTCTGCCCCCCTGCAGTGTTTCTGGAGCCAAGGCTCACACTGACAATGGATTTTGTTGTGCACTTGAAGAGTGCTCCCCAGAACTGGTTTGAACTGGGCTCAGAGCCCCTTGCACAAAGAGAACAAAGACATGTTGGGGTGTAAGTATCAGACCCAAAACCCCAGACTTTAGATCATTCCGAGAATTCAAGTGGAACCTTTGCCAAGGAGTAGAGCTGGAGAGACTGAGGAGAAGTACTACCCTTGCTGTGTGTCTGGGGTTGGCCTGCAGTTGCTGTTTCTGCCAAGGAAAGGAGAATAGCTTTGCTATGTGCTGTGTCCCCTACTTGAAGGAGATCTCCAAGGGCCTGAAGTGTTCTGGCCTCCTGTTCCGAAGTCTCAGGGACACAAAGACTTCACCCCCAGCTCCCCTGAACTCTGCTGCTGTGAGTTCTGACCTGCCAAGAGGTGCCTGTGCCAGTTTTGGGCCTCTGGAGGTTGTTGCTGCTGTTTGGGAGCTGGAAGAAAGAAGAAACTCAAAGAACTACAGAAATCGACGCATCGAGGGATCGCAGCTGAAGAGGACCGACGCAGCGCCGCTTGATGCCGCGCATCGATCTCCACTGCATCGATCGCCGACGCATCCCGGTTTTCCACACATCGTGCCTGTGCGGCAAGTTCGTCCGACGCATCACCTGCGAACCGGAACCGTCACGAAGAATCGACGCATCACTCCCCATACAGACCGGATTCGACGCAACCCTTCCTCTGCGTGCAGCGGGACTGTCGCCTCGCCTCCCCAAGGTCTCAGGAATATCGCATCTCTTTGTTTTCCGACTCTGCGGCTGTTTGGCTTTTGGAACTTTCACGCATCTACAGGTACTTTGGTGAAAAGTAACGCATCCATAGTTTTGTATGGTACAAGTTCTTGAAACCTTTTGACAGTCATATTTTTAACTGTGTATGTTGGATTTTGGTCGTTTTGGTCTTGTTTAGTTTAGATAAAGATACTTTATTTTTCTAAACTGGTGTGGTGTCCTTTTGTGGTGTTTTCACTGTGTTACTGTGAGTGTTGGTACAAATACTTTACACATTGCCTTTGGGATAAGCCTGTGTGCTCGTGCCAAGCTACCAAGGGGGTGAGCAGGGGTTATCTAAAGTGGGTATCCCCCTCACCCTGACTAGAAGCAAGGGTCCCTATTTGGGCAAAGGTACCTACCTCTGTCAACTAGAGACCCCCATTTCTAACAATATGTTTTAAACTTTAGGGGAAAGATATATATGGCAGGCTGCTTACAGTTGATTCATTCGTTTGTACGTCACAGACCGGATTGCAATACTGATATTTCATGTAAATAATTTGTTGATGTTTGTACTCACCTTGCATTGTGGATCTTTTCCAACACTCAGCACCCCACACTATATATATCCTGTCCAAAGTATAAAATCTTCATTCAAGCGATCGCTGTCATTTGTCTAAAGATAATCCAACAGGAAGATGTGGTAAATGCCCATTATTAAAGTTTTATCTGCTGTAATCAACATAAAATCAAGAACACCTAGAAGAATGGCACATAGTCTGCACCAATCATATTATTATTATTAGTGAACACACATGGTGTGCAGTAGTGTGGAACAGAGGGAAACAGCTGATACTACTAATAGTGCAGGGTTAAGGCGAGCAAAGGGACATAGACTAAATGTAAGTCGTTTATGTTTTTGTTTTGGGGAAGAGTAAATCAGAGATCTCCATGTTTAGAATTGGTTATAGGCTGGTGCAGTTGTTTTGTAGGCCCACTGGCTGGTCTACAGTTCAATAGGTGTTGTACACCCACATAGAGAGAAGGAAAGAGAAGTAGGAGTAGGATTGGGGGTAGTAGGATAATAGAAGACATGGTCCTATAGCCAGTAGTGTAATTCTGCTTCCTTAGTCATATTCATGCCTGACAGTATCTAGTTCTAAGATCAATCATTTCCCTTTAGCTGAGTTCAAGATTTTCTCCCTGAATTGGTTTGGGGTTGGGAATCAATGGCAAAGAAGATACAATCTCTCTGGTGATCACGGTATTTGTTAAATTGTTCAAAAAAGGGAAACGTGCTGTCATTTTGATAACTGTTGAGGTGTTGTTCCAATGTCTTATTGTACTTCCTGTGTATGCTTTGTGCTAAGGACAGACTTTCAGGTGTACCAAATAGATATTATTGCAGGAAATCCACTGTTTTATTCTCTACGTCTTATTCCCACAGTAAATAAAGTTAATTTTCTTATGTTCACTTATTCTGCAGGCTGCATATTAATGGCATATGTAGAAAACTACTGATTTAAGAAACAGAGAGGTTTATTTTAGTCTATTGTCTTCGAATTCTGAGTGACATAGAATTGTCTTGAAGTTAGTACCTTTTTGGAAAGGTGACTTTTGCATAGTGAATGTGCATTTTGACAATGTAGGATTGTTAGCTAAAAGATGCGAGTGCCTTTTATGACATCATGTATGTCCTTCATGGAAGCTAATGGTAAATTGTGTAATTTGTTTTTCTTGTTTTCGTTCGCTGTTCTGGAGGAGGAATAGTCTCTCTCTCTCTTGTTGTGTGGTTTCTATAACTGCTATAGATATGATTTTGGATCATAACACTGTTCCATGAATTGTTTCACTGCTTGTTTCGTTTTGCCTGAATGGAGCTCATCTTCACTGCAGTTCTATTTTTCCCCACAGTATTTCCCCTCTGGTAATATTTTGTTTACATGTCTTGGATGACTGCAATACGTTCCACTGCTCTTTCCTAAAACTGAACAGTTATAGACTACCTTTATCTTATGATATGAACAATGTAAATTTTTCGATTATTTCGCCGCAATTGTGTCCCTCAATAAATAAAGCAAAAATTAAACACATCAAAAAAGCTGTTGGATATCTGTTGCAAGACGATATCAGAGTAGTTTAATACAGGTTACTTTTTTTTTTTAAAGAAAGGCACAGTAGAAACTTGCAGAAAGATTCTATTTTTTTTATAATTCAACAATAATAAAATAGAGCAGAAGAAAGAAAAGCAGCTATTTAGTTATGCTCTGTGATCTGATTTGCCTTTCCCTTCTGGCTGCTGGCTCTGGCTACAGGCACAGTGTTGTCAAAAATCAACAGTAATAAGTTATTACAGTCAAGTTTTGATGTCATTTATTTATAATCGGCGACTAAGATATGCCACAAGTCACTGAGTAAGAAGAAATTAGAGATGGGTATTTATACATAGATTCCAGAATCCCATGTATTATATGTCACAGTTTCATCTGCTTAACTGAGACTAGAGAAGGATGGCAAGAAAACACACTTAGGGTTTTTCCTGCACTCCCCACACTTTATTTACAGATCATTAAAAATGAGAGGCACAAGTTCCTTCTGACACGATTCCGTCTACAAACCATACACTTTCAGCTAGCTTTCCAGGTAAAAGGCACGTGGTTTTTGTCTCTTCCTCGCTGTCACTGAATTCCCAGCAGAACAAAGCACTATGCACTTTTTGCTTTTTTGCACATTTTACACTGCACAAAGAGTGCGGTTTTTCCGCCCTATAATACGAGCATTAAAAATCAGATCCCATGTTGTGGCCTTTACTTTTTTCCACTGTCTGGTAAACAAAACCGTTATTCATGCTGTTTTAAATTACATGTTAAGTACCATGAAGGTGCAATCTTATTTTTGAATGATTCTTTGATGGTATAGATGTCTTTTTATATCTCTTTTCAGTATTTTTAACAAGTGTTTGCCTCAATCCTATGACTTTTAATACTGTATATGGTTTTTCTTTTATCTGCTATGACTTTTATGGCTCAGTTGAGCCGAATCTGCTTAACTGACTTCCAAAGAAATGTGGCCGACAAACTTTGTGGATGTGAGGAATTGTGAATGGGATTGTGAGTTTATTTAGCGACATCACAAAACAAACCAAAACAAAATGAAGGATGGAGTGTTGAAACTTTTCAAACACTCACCCCAGTCACAGATCTGGGCTTACCATCGTTATTTTGCTCACCATATCACCCCAGTTTGGACCAAGCCATATGCAAATCAGTCTTGACCCTGCTCCCCATGAGAACAATCCAGCCCGAACTGCCAGGTCCTACCTGGACAGGAAACAAGCATCCTGGGACCGGTTTCAGGGTATCACCCCTCATCAGCCAGGCTAGCTTGAATCCAGTGGTACAGCGAGCAAGGGACCCATATCTGGGCATACCCATAATCCTTAGGGAGCACATAGCAACATCACAAAATACAATGATGGATGGAGTGTTGAAACTTTTCAAACAAACACCAGCAGTCACAGATCTGGGTTTAATCCATTGTTATTTTGCTCACCACGTCACCCCAGTTTGGACCAAGCAATATGCAAATCAGTCTTGACCCTGTTCCCCATGGGAACAGTCCAGCTGGAACTGGCAGGCCAGGTCCTCTCTGGACCGGAAATATACATCCTGGGACCGGTTTCAGGGTATCACTCCACATCAGCCAGGGTAGCTTGAATCCAGTGGCGCAGTAAGCAAGAGACCCACATCTGGGCATACCTTAGCCCCTTAGAACTCAAATAGCAACATCACAAAATAAAATGATGGACGGAGTGTTGAAACTTTTCAAACGCTCACAATCCAGTCACAGATATGGGTTTAATCCATTGTTATTTTGCTCCCCACATCACCCCAGTTTGGACCTAACCATATTCAAATCAGTCTTGACCTTGCTCCCCATGGGAACAGTCCAGCCCGAACTGCCAGGCTAGGTCCTCCCTGGACCAGAAACAAACATCCTGGAGCTGTTTCTTTTGTGTTACATTTTTGCCCTAATCGTGAAGGGTATGCCCAGACGTGGGACCTGTGCTCGCTACGCCACCGGTTTCTAGCTGGCATGGCTGATGAGGGGTGATACTCTGAAACAGGTCCCAGGATGCTTGGTTTTGGGCCAGGGAGAACCTGGCTTGGCAGTTCCAGCTTGACAGTTCACATGGGGAGCATGGTCAAGGATGATTTGCATATGGCTGTGTCCAAACTGGAATGTTGTTGCAGGCAAAATAACAATGGATTAAACCCAGATCTGTGACCAGGGGTGAATGTTTAACAATGTTCAGCATTCCATCCATCATCTTTTTGTATTGCGTTGTAAGTTTATTTAATTTTCTGCTCCAACATGTTGAGGTAGCTTCAGCAAAAGGAAGTAAATAATAAAGGGGAAGATATGCTATTTATTCAAATTACAAATTTACAATTGTGGTGTATAAGGAGATTGCCTATGCATTTATGCCGCAATATACAGTACAAGATATATACTGCCAAAAGTCTGAGTTGGGT
Source organism: Calotriton arnoldi (assembly GCA_963921515.1). Taxonomy (NCBI): domain Eukaryota; kingdom Metazoa; phylum Chordata; class Amphibia; order Caudata; family Salamandridae; genus Calotriton; species Calotriton arnoldi. Next base: position 10,696 of record CAWUFW010024096.1, read on the forward strand.
GGTGTACTCCATAGATGTGCTGGTTCAGTCGGTCAGTGTGAAGTGCATAGAAGATTTATTCTCTAAAATAAATAGTGTGTCATATTTTAGTTACTATTGACGTCTGTAAAACACATTAGAGGTTGCAGTATTGAAAGGGCATTACAGCTCACATAACCTGCCTCCAAATATTTGCATATTTGAAAGTATTTTCATTTCTGGTTACCTTATTTGGTCATAGAAAGAAGACACACCACAGGTCTGATGCACTAAGGGACTCTGTACTTGTGGTGGTGGCCCTGCAGTCATGGGGGAATCTCTATAAGTTCAGGTTGACCTCAAGGAAGCCCAGCTACAAGGACCAAGTTAGTCCCAATGAAAAGTTACCTTCTGAGTCTGGTGCAAAGAGTTCCATTCATAGTGGAGGAGGCCATTATGAGAAGGTAGAGCATTGTGGGTGGTCATCTCTGTAGCACGAAGAGCCAGCTGGCCATTGCAGGCTGAAGTCACTGTAGAGTGAGGCTTCACAGATGGTCATTGCTGTAGCTTCGTGTTGATGGTCGATCCTTTAAGACCAGCTCAAATTCGCCTATTTCAAAATCCTGTTCTTCCAGTGGCGAGAGAACTGATCAATCTATCTTTGTCATCTGCATCTGTTCCTTCTTCTTGGAAGCATGCAAGGTCATACCCTTTTAAAGAAACCATCTTTAGAACCCTCGGAGCCAGGGAATTACCGTCCCATCTCTCAGCTGCCTTTCTTGGCTAAAGCCACGGAATGTCATGTTAACCGCATTCTCACTGAGTTTGTAGAGCAAAATGATATCTTGGACTCTTTCACAAAATGGCTTTCGATCTCGCCATAGTACAGAGTCTGCTCTGCTGGCAGTGATTGAAGAGATCCGCAGTAGCCTGGATGCTGGTAACTCCACGGCCTTAATTCTTTTAGATCTAAGTGCCGCCTTTGATACCGTCTCCCATGAGTTACTGTTACGGCGGTTACAGGCGATTGGGGTTGGAGGTTTGGCTCTAGCCTGGTTTCGCTCTTTCCTGGAAGGTAGATCTTTCCAGGTTTCGGTGCCACCCCTACCACTCCCGGGAGTTTGCTATTAGATATGGGGTACCTCAGGGCTCGATACTGAGCCCCATGCTCTTTAATATCTACGTACAACCCTTGGCCGTGGTAGCTAAAAGTAGAGGGTTGTCGTTGGTGTCTTATGCTGACGACACCCAATTGGTCATTGCATTCTCCAAGGAGCGCTTTAATAATCTTGTTAAATTTAAAGATGATATGCAGGTGATATCCGACTGGATGACAACAAACTGCCTGCAACTTAATGCAGGCAAGTCTGAGATACTTTTGCTTGGGAAAGATAGTGACATGTGGTCAGAACAATGGTGGCCAGACAAACTAAAACCCGCACCACTACCTAAAGAGGCGGTCAAGAACCTAGGCTTCTGGATCGATAAAGGCTCTGCTCCTTTGACATTCAATCTAAACCAGTTGCAGGGTCCTGTTTTGGACTCCTGAGGGGGTTAAAACCTCTATTGGGGTTTTTTTACCCTAAAATCCGTCAAACCATCCTACAGGCCACGATCTTGTCTAGGTTAGACTATGGCAATTCCTCATATTTAGGTGCCAATAAATCCTGCATTCAGCGCCTTCAAAGAATCCAGAACGCGGCAGCCCGCGCAGTGCTGGCACTTCCAAAATCATGCTCAGTGTCCAAACTTCTACCTAAACTACATTGGTTACCTATAGAAAAAAGAATTCAGTTTAAGACACTGTGTGTTGCCCATAAAATAATGACCCAACAAGCTCCTCCGGTCCTGGCAGCTTTATTAGTGCCGTACGTTCCGAGTCGCTCCTTACGTTCAGCCAATCAAGGACTCATATGTACCCCCCGAATCTTAAGAGCGAGAGCGGGTGGTAGATCTTTCAAAGTTTTGGCAGCTAAACTCTGGAACTCTCTCCCAGTCTCCATCAGAGGGCTCCAGAACCATCTAGCATTCCGTAAAGCTGTAAAGACTTGGCTTTTCCTGGCATAATTTCGTCATGCAGGCTGGGCGTTATTTTTTTTTTAGTCACCTGTACTCTGGGTAGCGCTGGGACGCCCCGTTGCTGGGGCAGCTACGCGCTGTATAAATCCAATTCAAACTCAAACTCATGGTCACTGTGGGCTGTCTTTGCTGTAGTATGAAGTGTGGCTCTCGCATTACTGGTATTTGCTGGCAGTCACTGGGGAGGATTGTTTATGTGTAGGAAGGTGTTCCTTCCTGCACATAAACAATCCTGAAATGCCATTTTGTCACTTTCATGTTTGCTGCTTAATGCAGCACACATGAAAGTCACAAAATGGAAAAAAAATTAAGATTCTTTATGTACAGGAAGGGGGACCTTCCTGTACACAAACAATCCATGGCATTTTGCTTTTTCCATGTGTGCTGCACAAGGCAGCACACATGGAAAAAGCAAAAACGAGGAGAAATAATGCATTTCTCTTTGTTTTGCCAACTTAAGACCAGGGGGCCTATTACCAACAGCGTGCGTTAATTAACGCAAACCACAGTTAGCGTCGTTTTTATCGCTGGATTCGCTTGCGGAGATAACGCGTTATTAGCAACGCTTTATCTCCAATGCGAAACAAATCCAGCGATGGCGGCGATTCCCAGCATTAGCACGAGAATTCCTTGCGATAAATTCCTATCGCTAAGGAAAACTCGCTAATAGGCAGGTGGGGACTTAACCGTGAGAATCCACCTCCCATAGACTATAATGGCTAAGTCAGGTTTCTAGCAGGTGTTAAAATCCAGCGCTAATCGGGGTTAACGCACATTTTTTTATCGCTCGCGGGCCTTGCTAATAGTGTGAAGTTGTGTTTGCGACTGTCTGCGTGTATTTTTAGTGAGGAACGCCCACTTTGCATGTCATTAGCGATAAATATCGCTGACATGCAAAGCGGTAAAAACGGGCGCTAACGTCCGCAAACTGTCGCTAACTGCTGTTAGAGACAGTTTGCTGATAGGGCGATAAAAATATCGCCGCTTTAGCGGCAAAAAGTGCCGCTAAAGCGGCGATAGTGCCCTTGCTAATATGCCCCCAGGTTTTACCTGGTCTTAATTTTGGCGCTGCCTCCTATGTACGCTGTCCCTTATACATAGGGGGCAGCATCAAAATCAATGGGTTTTGCGGTGGAACGCCCACCGCATCACCCACTGCCCACCCCTTTCATGCTAAGCATTGCGTGAAAGGGGGCCTTATTTACAAGGCAGCGTTAAGCCATGTTAAGTGGCTTAACGCTGCCTTGTAAATAAGGCTAAGCCCCTATCGCCACCACAACGTCGATAAAACTGACATTGTGGTGGCGATAGGGGCTTGTACATATGTCCCTGAGTGAGGCATCCGGATCGATAATACGGATGATATCGAATAATGGGCAGAGAGTTGTGATCTTGGGCACTTAGCAATTAGAATAGGGATCACCTGATATACAACTCCCATGTAATGGGTCCAGGTCACCCATGGCAAATCTCGGTATGAACATATTGGCAAACGGGGTCCTAACCAACACTGGGGTGCGTGATGAGGTTTTTCATGCTAAACGTAATGTAGAACATGGTGGGATTATGGCACTCAGCTGCACATGGAGAAGAGCAATATACTACATCTAATTCCAGTCTCAAAACCCACCGCACACAAACCTACACCACGCCCCCGCACAGGAAATGGAACAAGATTACGTAAGAGCACCTCAACTCCATCCTCAACCACGCTCCCCCTCCCGCCACGACCAACATCAACTCTGCAGCCAACGAACTCCACAGATGGATCACCGACTGCGCAGACAAGCCAGCCCGCTCTGGAACGCCGACAGACAGTGGCCCATGAAAGCCACCTGGTTCACCACTGACCTCCGAGAATCCAGGCGCACCTACAGACATCTCGAGAAAGTATGGAGAAACAGCAAAACCCCGGAAGCACGGACCAGCTACAAGAATGCCATGACAGAACACCGCCAACGCATCAGATCCACAAAAAGGAACTTCATCCAGGACAAGATCCTTGCCAACTCCAGCAACTCGAAGGAACTCTTCAGCATCATACAGGAATTCACCAAACCCCCCAGGGAAGCCTCAGACATCACACCCTCCCAGGACCTCTGCAACAGACTGCTCCTACTTCCATCTCAAGATCAAGTCCCTGTATGACAACTTCAATGAACAGATACTAGACACCGAAGCCACACCTACCTCCAGCAACGCCAGACAGCCGACCATCTCCGCCTGGACCCCGGTCACTACAAAATACACCGCCACGACCATGAAGAGCATTCACTCAGGAGCCCCCACGGACCCCTGCCTGCCACACATCTTCCACAGAGCTGCCAACGCCATAGCACCCGAACTACAACGCACCATCTACTCCACCTTCGAAACCGGAGTGTTCCCCGATGACTGGAAACGTGCAGAAGGCAAGCTCCTCCTCAAGAAGCCCTCTGAGACCCAATGTACCTCAAAAACTACAGACCCATTTCTCTCCTACCCTTCGCCAGTAGCGGCTCATGGAGGGAGTGCTGCGGGGCGGTGGGGCGGGGTGGGGGAGGGCAGGGTGGGGGTAGAACTCGAGCTATGGCCGAACTGAGTTAAGTACATAAATAAATAAAGAAAACTACAGCGCACGCAATGTAATATGTTTTCTTTATTTATTTATGTACTTAACTCAGTTCGGCCGAAAGCCAGAGTTTACTACCCCCCACCCTGCCCCTCCCCCGCCCCCGCCCCGAGCACTCCCTCCACGAGCCGATACTGCCCTTCGCAGCGAAAGTCACTGAGAAGATCGTCAACATCCAGCTCACGAATTTCATCAATGCTAACTCCATCCTTGACTCCTCCCAATTCGGATTCCGCAGCAACCACAGCACTGAGACCACCCTCCTAGCCACTACAGGCAACATCTGCACTCTCCTCAACCAGGGCCACACGGCGGCTCTCCTCCTACTAGAACTATCTGCAGCCTTCAACACAGTCTCCCACTGCACACTCACCGTCAGACTCCACGATGCCGGCGTACAGGGAACCGCCCTTGACTGGATCCGCTCTTTCCTCACTGGCTGAACCCAAAGAATCAGACTTCCGCCCTTCCTCTCCGAGCCCACAGAGATCAGCTGCGGAGTACCCCAAGGATCATCGCTCAGCCCCACGCTCTTCAACATCTACATGGTCCCCCTCGCAGCCATCGTCAGACAGCACAGACTCAGCATAGTATCCTACGCCGACCACACCCAACTCATCCTCTCCCTCACAAAGGAGCCCGACACCACCAGACTCAGCTTCAGGAAGGATTGAAAGACGTCGCATCCTGGGTGAGCAGCAGCTGCCTGAAGCTCAACTTGTAGAAGACAGAAATCCTCAACCTCGGACCCACCCCCTCCGCATGGGACAACACCTGGTGCCCCACTGCCCTTGGCAACCCCCCCACTCCCACGGACCACGCCTGCAACCTCGGCATCATACTCAACTCCTCCCTCACCATGACCCGACAGATCAATGCCGTCTCCTCCACGTGCTTCAACACCCTCTGCATCCTCCGCAAGACCTTCAAATGGATCCCCCCCGGATCCAGAAAGACCATCACCCACGCACTCATAACCAGCAGATTTGACTATGGAAACGCCCTCTACACCGGAATCAACAAATACCTGCGCCGAAAACTCCAGACCATCTAGAACACCGCTGCCAGACTCGTCCTTGGCATCCCGCGACAAGACCACATCACCCAGCACCTACGAGACCTCAACAGGCTCCCTGTCGAGAAGAGAGTGGCCTTCAAGCTACTCACTCACACTTACAAATCCCTCCACAACACGGGACTCCAATACCTCAGCGAAAGAGTCTCCTTCTATGCACCCAAGAGAAGCTTCCACTCTGCCGACCTCGCCCTTGCCGAAACCCCCCGAATCCGCAGAGCCAGAACGGGTGGAAGAGCCTACTCCTACATCACAGCAAAAACCTGGAACGAACTCCGGCTCAGCATCAGACATTCACCCACTCTGCAAGCCTTCAGGAAGAGCCTCAAGACATGGCTCTTTGTGTGAGACAGATCTGTACGACCTCCCCCTCCCCACACAGGTGAATAGCACACTTCACAAATACCTGATTGATTGATAACGCGAACAACACGATACAGTTCACTTGGAATATGTTTCTCATTGTCATAATAAGTATACTTTATGCCTGAATTTGGACACATTATCAACTAGATGCTGCCTTTTCAGCTATGCCTTGCTTTGTGTAATCTTTTTATAACTACGTGTCCCAGACTGCCTCCCTGTCTTCAGGATGGGCTTGCATGTATATATGGTGAAACTAACGAGGGACTCACTGACCATGAACAAGACTCTGTTGGAGTCCAAACGCATTGGTATTTGTGGTAAAATAAATTTGTGCTGATGGAGATTGGTGTGCAGCGGTATCCTTTTGGTTTCTGCTGTGGAAAATACAGGTAGTTTGGTCCACTTCCTCTGACTGTACCGACAATAGAGAGCACCACAACAAGTTTGACCACATTGACGTTTCTACAATACAATATATATCAAGAAGGATCTCATAGAAACAGCTTTATACCATAAGGAGACCTCAACAAATAGCATTCTACATGGCTCCAGCTTCCACCCGAAACCATTAACTAAAAACATCACATATGGTGAGTTTATCAGGATGAAAAGAAACTGTTCCAATGAACAAGAACTAGAAATGAAAAAAAGGAAGTCATAAAGAAATTCCTACAAAGAGGATATCATGAACGAGATGAAAGGTCTACAAAGATCAAGGAATAATACTAGGCTACAAAAATTAATTTCAAATCAAAACAAGATATTAGAAATAAAAGAAGAACCAATAAGACTTGTACTAATATACAACAAAGAAGCAGAAGACATCAGACGAATGTTTCAAAAGTATTGGAACATAATCAAAAAAGATCCTGAAACTGGCACACTGATAGGCCCGCCACCCCAAAGGATAAACAGATCAGAAGCCACTTTACTATTGAAAACAAATAGAATTGACTGGAAAACTCACATAAAGACCCCACAAAGTGCAGGACTTGCAAAGCTTGCACCATTGGGAAAAACAGGAACGAGCTCAAGGACAAGATAGTAAAACACTGAGGATCAACAAAATAATTACATGTGAATCTCAATATGTGATCTATTCTGGAATGCCCCTCTGGATTAATATATGTGAGTAACACCTCTTGTATCTTGTGAAAGTGAATATTAGAAAACATACGGGCTGATAAACATAAAGATCCAACATTTACACTTGCCAAACATTACAATAAAATACACACGTAGTGTTGGCAAACGTTGAGTTACTATGGAATTGCTATGGTTGCTAAAAATGAATGAGGAGGAAATCGGACATTACTTCTTTGACAACTAGAATCAAAATATATTATATGGATAAGGAAAAAACAGGTGTATGTTCTTGTCAATGATGTCCACTTCTGAGGCAACAAGGAATTCCAAAAGAAAAATATATTATTGAAAATTAGATATGAGAAGTTAACAAGATCACAGTTTGTGTGAATAGACCAAAGTTTCAAGTACAGCAACTAATAAAGATAGATTGATATGATCGCAATCGACTAACAACAAATTATGTCGCATGAATTATTGAGTATGATAGATCATTAATTTGGGAACAAATTCCACCTCAATAGAATGTGCAACTTGAACAATCTGCCACTTAGGCTATAAGTTGAAGTGAGAATAGATTACTCGGTCACTCATTGGAAAAAAATCAGTTTACATATGATTGAGAAAAATTATATTGCCACTTAGGCAATAAAAAGTTTGAAATAACTAGAGAGACAGTCCGTTCTCTGTTGGAGACACTAGGGGGCTGATTACAATGCCGGATGGACTTGAGTCCGTCCAGCATCGTTCTGGAACTGGAACCGAACGATCACCAGTCGTCGGTTCCAGCCCAGGAATTAGGATGCGACCGAACCCTGTTTGGTTGCAATCCTATACTTTGCTATGAGAGCATGCATTACGAATGGAATGCATGCTCTCATAGCAAAGAGCAGGCATGCAGTTCATCCCTGCACACCATGGCAGGCACACCAGGAGCAGGGATCAACAGGGGGGCACCATAGGTGCCCCCTAAGCCGCCATTCGTCAGCCTTGCACCCATGGGGGCCCTGCTTGGGGCCTCCAAAGACAGTTTCCTAATGCCTTTCTGTGTCGGAAAGGCCGGCACAGAAAGGCAGTGGGAAACTGCCATCATAATCCCTCGGCCAGAAAGAGCTGGCCGAGGGAATACTGTAGGTTTTCCGAATGGTAGAGGGGCTCTCCGAGCCCGTTTGAAGCCATTCGGAAAACCTATTCTGATTCCCTTCAGACCGAGCCCATCTAAATGGCTCGGTCGAAAAGGAATCCGCCTAGCCTATTACGATGTGGCTGGACGGTCGGAGCAGTTCCAGCCTGCATCGTAATCGGGCCCTATAATTTTGAGATGCAGCAAATGATGTTCACATTCCTTACAATATACTTGAGAAGTAACAATAATTATGACACAAAATGATTAGATACACAGTTTCTGTTTCCATTTTTCACACATGGAATTCACTGTTTGTTTTAAAAGAAAAAAATATAAACTACATTTCCCAACATGCTTCATAATAGGCAGGGTTTTGCAAGTATAAAATAGTGACATTGAGAAAGGACTCAGTAGTTGTGACCAAGACTGCAAGGATGAAACGCGTTGGCATTATTGTTCTGCTCTCACACTATGATTCTCTGAGTTCCGTGTTATCTTTGGATGAATTAAATACCGGAGGTGGTCTACGGTAACACAGGCACCAGTTGCATGTGCGCATCAGATTTCTATGACCATTTTTGTTAGCACTACCTAATAAAAAAGACGGGCATGAAAAGCTAGCCTGACACATCTTTGCATGTTTCACTCCGATCACATAAGTTGCTTTGTGTTGTAATGAAACATTATTTTACATCACAGCCAAAATACTTACATAGAAGTCACCGGTCAGTACTAAAAGTAGCTTATAATGTGCAATTTACGACTATTTACAGAATTCATTTTCACTCACTTGAACTGGTACATACTGAGATCAGTTTAGTTGCAACAGGGCTTGCACTGAGGGTGAAGGGAAAACCGTTTACTCAAAGCATGTTTTATTCGGAGCCTAGACAGAAGACCTCAGACCACAACCTAAACCCTAATGTTCCTGAAAGTAAAAAAACTGGGAAACCATAAGCGGATGGACTTTCGTGCGTTCATATTCCATTTGTGGGGCATATTTACAAGCCCCTTGCACTGTCGCTGCATCCCTTTTTGTGACGCACCCGTGGCACAATTTGGTGCCCCATATTTACAAGGCCACGTAAAGCCACCCTGTGTGGCTTTTTGTGTCCTTGGATATACGTCCCCTTTTAACACAGTACTTTGCGTGAAAGGGGTGTTCCATGGGTTTTGCTGTGGGTGTTCACTATGGATTCTGCCGCATTCCCAGATTTACAAGGTTTCGTAAACATGGGAATGTGTCATAATCCTACACCTCCCCAGGGGAGGCATAAGGAGGTGCAACAAGGAGAAATACTTTTATTCTTCTTCGTTTTGTTCTCTTTGTATGTGCAGCACACATAGAAAGAGGAAAACACCTTTTAGGATTATTTTTGTGCAGGAAAGTGCCAATTCCTGCAAAAAACAATTAGCCCCACAACAAAGGCTGGTGCCTGCATTGGGGCATGGCAGCCAATTGTGCGCCAGCACAGGGGAGAGTACAGGGATCTGTCATATTGTTGTAAATATGATGCATCCCTGTGCTCTGCAAGTAAAGTAGCATGGCACAGCCAAATAGCTTGCGGCACCGCGCTGCGTTACTTTCTTGTAAATGAAGCCCTATGTTTTTACCTCTATCCATTGTTGTTTGATCATTAAATGACACATACATGTTGAGAAATACCATGTTTTTTAATATAAGCACACTATTTTCTAGTTAATAGCAGTTTACATGTTTCATTATTTAACTGGAGCTTGATTTAACTCCAACATGGTCAAATCAAAAATACTGAAGTGATTGTTGGAAGTGTTAAAAAGGCCACTACTGTCACATGTAGGATGGGGTACTTCTGTAACTTTTATTTAGACTTTAGCCCAAACTTTACTTTTTTGCACTTAAGATATTCACCTACTGCCTCGTGCAGTGGTGACCATTATTCCAGCTAATTTGCCATGTAGTGCATCGAATCAGCTCCTATCATCTTGAAAACGAGGACACGTGCAGATTTTTGTCTGGGCTATTAGCCACCTACATCCAAGTCTTGCAGAAAGGCGTTTTTTTTATTATCATATGTGTACTTACAAAAGACTGAATTCTCTATTAAATAAGAGAGCAAGAAATGAGATTTCTGACAAACATCATATATTTGGCTCAACCATGTTGTACATGTCGTTTCTTTAATCAGTCATGATAGTTCCACACTCAGCACACTGAAACAACCATGATGGAGCAGGATGGAAACTGAAAACAGGTTTGAAGGGAATGACATATCAATCAAATTGTCAGATTCTCGGAGTCAATCATAGGGGACGCCTGTGGCCAATTTAGGAACTGTAGCAGCATCAGTGCTCTGTTGCATATGTTACCCATGACTATAGCTTTCAAAAACCCAGCTGTTGCAAATTATTCATTATGCTTAATTATCTCCTAATAATACTTCTTCCACTCCTAAAAGTACATTTCCCTTTTGTATTTCCACAAGAGCAAACTTAGTACATAATGCCTCATTATGAAGAATCAGCAATATAAAGAGCAAAGGTGCAGAAGAGTGCTTATATACGATGTAATTACGTTTACATAATGAATAGTATACATGCATTTGAACGATGAATGTATTCAAACCTTTTTGCCAAAGAAGGGCAATTTATTTGTAGCAACCAACGTTAATTCGAACTGGTTTCTAGACCTTTTCCTTTCAATCAACCTGCCCTCCAGAAAACCGACATACAACATACAAACTCCCCCAAGAAATACATTTTGCATCAGTTTGCTAAATAAGTACCAACCTTAAAAAGTAAATAAAGAAACTCAATGATAGTAATTAAAAAATTTAGAAAATTTCCTATTCAGAGCTTTTGCCTTACATCTCCATGGGACCATCTCTATGATTTGATTAGAGGGATGTGTAAAACTCTGAATTTTGTCCACATGTACAACCTATGGTTCGAGAAAAAATTACTAGTTTTATGCCTACTATGCGTGAGTGGCAATATGCATGAAAACTGCAAGTGAGGTATTAGCTCGATTTTTTAATTCATCGAGTTTCTAAATTTATGCAGTGAATGTTGTTACCACAAGATAAGAAATTGCAGCACAGACCCAGTTACATTGCTCCCACAAGAAACTTTCTGTTCAAAACAAGTCTCCCTGAATAAAAATTGCATGTTCAGCATGTGTTCAGAAAACAGACATTACACGTGATACATTTAGATTATTAATCAGATTTACATGAGATTAATCTTGCCTAAAATTAATTTGCACACCATGCTGAACAGACGTATCTCCCCATTGTACGGGAAAAAATTTATAAACCCTAAAAACCCCGATTTCCTAACCTATACAATGGACCATAATCCTAGGTCCTTGGCCCTTGCTTTACTTGTATATGCATGGACAAACCACATGTGGGTCGTGATACACTCATTGTATATTTAACAGCTGATTAGTCCAGTGTATTTTCAACATCATATGACACAGGTTGTGGTCACCTCAGAGCCGTCAGAAAGATGCCAGGGTGACTAGTGACTGTCTCATAATGAGGCTGAATCAAAATACATTTGTTCTCCTTTTGCACATTAGTAATGATCGTCATTAGTGCTTAGTACAGGTGTTTCTAATTTAAAAATATTCTTTCCACAATCAGCTCTGCTAAGTCTTTTGACTCATATGAGCAGCTCTATTTTGTGTGGCTCCTTTGCCTGCCCCTTTACTTACTTTACTTTATGCAATATCTCTTTTCTTCTTTTTTCCTCTAGGGGGGTCTCATACCTGAATTCAAATTATGTTGTTGCCCATTTTTGAGTTCAAAAGTAAGTTTAATTGAAAGAAAACAATCAAACATCATTACTTCGTACAATTAAACATGAAAGAATACATAAAGAACAGCATTGGTATTACGTATTCTCTCTGGTAAAGAAAAATAATACACTTTAAGAAATACAAAAGCTGGTTCATGTGAGCAGTAAGAAGAGAAGAAGAAAGACTGAATATACTATTAATATGGAATTGTGTGAATAATCAAGAAATAACATGCTAAACATTGTTATTATCATTAAAAGGGAAGTCAGGGAGGCTGAACAACTTCTTATATCAGAGGGACAGGAGCAAAGTATCTTTCTGCACTATTATCCAAAAACTGTGACAGGAGACCATAGAAGTAAACGATTCTTAGCAAGAGATAGAGGATAAACAAATGTGGTATCTAATCTGTGGCTATGACAGACAGCATACCACCAAGTTAGATAAGATAATTTAGACGTATCCTTCCAATTGTTTGTTATCTGTTGAAGAGCAACTGCTAACAACAAGTCTATGATTTGCACTTGAGATTGACCCATATTCCAGTCGGCAACTAGGCTTCCCAAAAAAATGTTATTGGTTGTTTCCAAAACGTAAGTACAAATGGACATGCAAAAAGTAAATGTTTTAAGTCAGCATGTTCAAGGGAGCATGACCAACAAGTGTCAGGAATTTCTGCGTGCTTTTTGTGTAAGGTCAAAGGTGTTAATAAGAGCCTGTTATAAATGAAGAAAAGAGTTTGTGTAGTGCTTGCTGCTCTAGATGATTTTCAAATTTTTGTCCAGATCTTATTCCACATGGAGATAGACCATTTTGTGTCGAAATCAGCTTCCCAAGAGAGTTCTATTTTTGTTTTATCTCTATCAATGGAAGAGTGTGTCAGGCGAGAATAAATACTAGAAGCTTTAGGATTTATGCAGAGAAGGTTATACCACGTCGAGCCAGTCAGAGAAGAGGAAGGGGTAAAAGATTGAAAGTTAATAAGTGCTTCAAGTATTGCAGTTGTAGAACTGAGAACTTGTGTTGAAAAGAATGGGGTAATTGAAAAAGAGAGCACGCCCGTGAAAATGTGAGAAATGTGTCTTGTTCAAATAGCTAATATACCCAAAGTAGTCCTTTATTTCTCCATGTTTTCCAATAAATGGCCTTATTTTTGATGAGTACATATTTGTTATGCCAAATGGTGGAGGTGAGAAAGTTATCAATATCGTTTGCGGTAGAGTGAAGGACAGTGTTTATTAACTTACAGGAGTGTTTAAGCATTGGTGTGGATATCTTTTGTGGCGCACGACTGAAAGATATGTATTCCTGAAATGAGAAAGGTGAATGGAATGATTTCTCAAGGTCAACCCATAGCGGGGAGTCTAATGATGGCTCAGACACCCACTTGGATAGTTGTCTTAATAGGAACGCTTTATGATATTTAGGGACATCAGGGAAATTTGCACCCCTTCCGATTTTGGGCATGACAATTTTAGTAGTGACATTCTAGATTTTTTGTTGTTCCATAAAAGAAATAAAAGAATGGAATTAATCTTATGAAAGGACTTAGTTGGTATAGATAATGGGATATTGGATATGATGTGAAGTATGATAGGGGCCAACATCATTTTGATAGTGTCTAGGCTCTCCCACCTGGACAAGTAAAGAGGGTGCCATTTTGTCGAAAGTGTAGTTAATTTATCCAAGCATTTATAAATATTTAGGGAAATTGATGTTTTAATAGATGGGGTGAACCATACGCCGAGATATTTGATATGTTGGAGGCTCATGTAAATTTAGAGATTGAAATTTCCTCTTTAAAAGTATATCTGTTTAGAGGCAATATTTCACATTTCTCTATTGTTTAGTTTATAACCGGATACCCTCTTATATGAGTCAACCTCCTTCAAAAATGCTGGAAGTGTAGATTGAGGTTGAGAAAGGAACAATAGTACATCATCTGCATAAGCCGTAGACTTGATCTGATGGGTGTTAGATGTGAATCCATTTATGGATTGGTTTTTTCGTAATCTAGACAAGAATGGTTCCAGTGCCAAATTAAGAAGTAAAGGGGATAAAGGACAACCTTGGCGCACTCCTCTATGTAATGTAATATAGGGGGAAGTAAGGCCATTAGTGAAAATAGCAGCTTTGGGTTCAGTGTAGAGTAAAGAAATTTGAGAAATGATTTTTGGGCCAAATCCAAACCACTTAAGTGTGTGAAAAATATAAGGACTGTACACTCGATCAAAAGCCTTTTCAGCATCTAAGGCAATCGCTGCAAGGGGTTCCAAATAATGTGATGCTTTTGATAAAATATCAAAAAACAAATGTGTGTTAACAGTGATATAATGCCCTTTGACAAAGCTTGACTGTTCTTTGCCAAGTAGTTGGGAGAGATAGGATTCAAGTCGGAGGGCTAAAGCTTTGGAGAAAATGTTATAGTCAACATTGACTAGGGAGATGTATATAGTTTTTGCAGTAACGCAAATCCTTTCCCTCTTTTGGGATGAGACAGATTAGAGCTTCTGAAAAGGAGCCATACGGCCTGTGTGAACTGAGAAAAGAGGTAATAAGAGTGTGTAGTTGCAGAAGAAGTATTTGGGCAAAATGTGAATAAAATGCAACTGTGAATCAATCTGGGCCTGGGGCTTTATCTTTTCGTAGAATCTTCAATGCATTGAGCAGTTCTGTCTGTGTTATATCGGACATAAGTTCTGACAGACATTCCTTTGACTTAGAAGTAAAAAAGGAGTGCTCCAGTCTCATTATCTTAGCTAGAAGTTCGGTATTAAGTATTCAAGATTTTTTTCACTTGTTGGAAACATATCTAATAATGAAATCACACGCAGTAGCTTTAAAAGCATCCCAAATTATATGGAAGGGAATATTGTCAGTTTAATTAAAATGAAAATATTCATGAAAAAAGGAGACAAAAGAAGAATTAAAATTAGGATCTAAAAGCAGGGAATTATTGAAACTCCATCTTCTGGGAAGTGCAGGTTGAGGTAATATATCCAGCTGAACCCAAACAGGAGCATGATAAGATGTGAGAATGAGGCCTATATCAGCAGTGCATAGAGATTGAGAGACATTGCGCAAAATGAAAATATGGTCAATTCTGGACTGGGTCTGATGGGGTGGGGAGAAATAAGTGTATTCTTGTGAAGAGGGATTGCAAAGCCTCCATGCATCTGTTAGATTTTGTTGCTTTATGGCTTGTAGGAAACATTTATGTGCTTTATTCGGGGTGAAAAAAACTTTGGCCTAGAAAGGGATCAACCACCTGATTGCAGTCGCCTGCAAATATAAAATTCTCAGCAGGGTATTTTGTGAGTAACTGGGAAATTCGGGACCAGAAAGGAACATCACCATTTGTAGGGGCATATAGATTGAACAACGAGACCGGAGTCCTCCCGATCAGGTAATTGGTGAACAACCATCTGCCCTCATCGTCAAATTCCGGAGATATAAGCTTATCTTTTAATGCCTTATGACATAAGGTTATAACACCGTTGCTTTTGCCATCACCAGGTGAAAAGAAGACTTCACCTACCCAATTTCTTTTTAGTTTTAGTGAATCAGACTTTGTAAGGTGTGATTCTTGCAATAAGGCTATATTAAGATCTAGTTCAGATAAATATGATAAAACTCGTGTCTTTTGATGGGGGAATCTAAGCCTCTGACATTCCATGAAACGATTTATAAAGACATAAAATGTTCATACAAAGAAAGTAATTAAATAAACCAGCATTGATGTATGGGATATCAAACATAGACTATAATACAAGTATGAATATAATAACATTGAGAACCAGTAAGTTGAGAGAGGGAGAAGAAAGAGCATAAAAGATATAAAGATGGTAGTAAGAGGTAGTGTAGAGAAAAGATCCAAAAAAAAGAAACAAATTAGATACAGAAGAAGAGAAGGTTGATGCTAGAATTAACAGAAGAAAATAGATCATACCTACAAAAATTCCGAGACAGACGAGGGGTGGGGGGATGAGGCCACATGGAATAGATGACACATCCAGACTCCATGGGGGAAGGCGGGAGGGACCAGAGCACAAACAGCATGAAAAAGGGAAGGTCATACAATGAGGAGAGGGAACCTGTAAGGAGAGAAAAAGATTATTATCACCGAAAAACTTTTATAAACTAAAACATTTTCAATATTCCTATATAAAGGATCATTGGAAGATGTCAGAAATTACTCTAAGAGATAAAGGAGAATTGAACAAGCTACTTAGTGCATGCTAAAGAGGTGTCCATAGTGTCTAGCCTGCAAAAGTTGAGATAGCTTCTCTGTCTGATAGGGTCTTCATAGGTAATTGTCTTGTTGTTGTAGGTTACTTTGAATAAGCAGGGGTGGAAGAGGCCAAAGCATTCACCAATAGAGCGAAGATCCAGTCTCATAGCTAGGAACTCTCTGCGTCTGTCAGCTGTATCCTTTGCATAATCCTGTGAGAAGAATAGAGGATTGCCCGATCATGAAACTCGTTTTATGGCTCTGACTGCCGACAAAACTTTAAGAAGGTCTGTATATTCTAGAAAGTACATTATGACCCCTCTTGGTTTCCTCATCTTGGAAGCAGCTGTGTGTGGAGGACCTAATCTGTGGGTGAGCTAAATATTAAGAAGAGTACCTTCCGGTAAATTTAGAACTGTTGAAAAGAATGATTTAAAAAAGGCGATGGGGTCAGAGCCTTCTGAGCCTTCTGGTAAACCATATATTTGAAGATTGTTCCTTCTGTTCCTATTTTCAACGTTCTTGACCTGTTTCTGAAGAGACGAAACCTGGGTTTGAATAGCGTTTACCTTATGAGTGGTTGACCCTAGGGACTTAATGTTTTGTTCTGCTGTAGTAATTCTTTCTTCCATCCGTGTCCATCTATCTGTGAGAATTTGTAATTTAGAGTTGGCCTCTTCTACAAATGGGCGTAGAGCACGAATCTCTTCCAAAAGAAGATCCATAGAGATGGTCAAGATCTGTTTTGGAGGGGAAGGAGGGTCTTTTTTCAGGTGTTTAGTGGGTGCCTTGCTAGGTGCAGAAGGTACATTAATATTGGATGAGGAAGCGCCTTTAGGCAAGGAGGTCATAAAATCCTCCATTGAGGCGAGATGTTTGAGAAATTTTGGTCGATTTATAAGTTTGTGTATAGAAGGCGTCAGCAAAGTTTTTCATTCTGCCCATATGAGGAGGCAGTAGGACTCAGGTTGGAATACTATTAGAGTAAATATCTCCTTATAAGAATCTTATGTGGTAGCTTGGTTGAAATAAAACCACAGATATTTGAGTATCATGGAGAAAGTCTGTGAAATCCCTTATTCAGAAAGAGAAAAAAGAATAAAAAAAGATGATTTAAGGAATATAAGTGAGGAAAACGCCATATCAGTACTTAATTTAGAATATAGCTGTGTAGCGTTTCCGTGAATAAGCAGTAATTTCAAATGTCTTTTGTACGAGCCGCTATTTAGCAATCAGACGTTACCTCAGAAAATGCAGCGTTTGAAAAGTCGCGTCGAAAATGAAAGCTGCGTTCTCCTTAATCACTGGGGAGGGACATACAATAGAATGGTTTCCGTTTTATCCTCTCAGGAATACTTTCAATTTTTTGAAACTCCTGACGAAAGTACCGACGCGCTGCCGTCTGTTCTTTCAGCTGTGCAGATCTTCACAATGGCGGCCGGCATGCTGAAGGAACTGCGCGTAGTGGGGAAAGCAAAGTTGGAGGTTTGTAGAGCGCTGAAACGCAAAACACTCACTTTTGTGCCATCTCGGTTGCTTACAAAGCTTGCGTCCCGATTTTCAGCGGTCTGCAAGCATTGTATGCGCCGTCAATGCCGCCGGTGTCCGCGCCATTCCGAGGTGGGTCACTCTGATGCCGCCATCTTCCTTGGGTGCTAGCCACGCCCCCCCCATGTTGTTGTCCATTCTAGCATCTCTTTCTACTGGTTAATAATATTCCCTTACTATTCATTGAGATTACCTAATATTGTATTAGAGTTTAGCATCCTAATTTGAGCAAGAGGTGTTTCCTGAGTAACAGAGTCAAAGAAGATCAGGTCATTCTTTTGATTACTCATACCATAAATACCCCAATGGTAGAACAACAAGTAGGTTTTTGGACAGGAAAGGGAACGAAAAAGAAAAAACAGACATTTGAAAATGTGGGAGTCGTACATAGACATATAACCTCAAAGCCAAGAGTAAAGACAATAAATAGTAAAGGACCAAGAATATAGCTCTGATTTTCTTAACTGGTTTTAAAGTCAGTGGCGTGGCTACAAACTGTGACACCCGTGGCGGGTCCTGTCTTTGACGCACTGTCTTTCCGGAGGCCGTATGGAAGAGTGGGGGTGCTGGTGATTCCTTCGTAAGAGCAGGTGGGTATGGGAGGCCACCGCCCCCAAAACTTGTGATACCTGGGGAGGACCGCTCCTCCCCTTGCTACGCCACTGTTTAAAGTGGAACAAGAGCCTTTCCAAATGACAGGATAAAGTATGGAAATACAAAAGGGCAAAACCATTCACTAGAGAAGCTGAGATTCCAAAAGATTAAAAAAATAAAATGGCATAATTGGTCAGACCAGATCTCTCTGTTGGAGGAAGCATTTTCAGCTCTTGCAAGGTTTGAGGGGAGAACTGGAACGAGATTTTATAGTTGTGTACAATGTTTCCATTTATCCTAATGGCTGATCAGTATGCCACCTGACCATGGACTGGGAGTGCAGATCTTCTTAGAATCATGATGGAAAAACCTTACAAGCATTACTGAATTTTGATGTCAGCCCCATGGTATGCGCATGCTCCATGTGGTACTGTAATTCGCAAATTACCCTGGCCACAACATTTTAAGTGCTTTATGCTAAAGGCTTCATATAGCGCCAACAATTTCTGAATCTGAATCTTGTTCTCTGTGCTTATAAGGCAAAGATTTGTCAGATTTTGCATTAAGGGCTCCTATCTATCTTTGAAGTCATCTTGAAATGTTTTAAGGGGCATATTTATCAAGGCCTTTCATTGCGTTTGCACCCCGCAATGTGGTACATGCACAATGCAAACTCAAAAATGTGATTTATCAAGTCACACCAGGCCAGTTTGTGAGGCCATGAGCGGCTTGATGAATCATGAGTAACGGAACGTAGCGCAAATCACTATGTTGCATTATTCTGCCCCTGGGAGGTGTTCCATGGGCGTTGCGTGATTGTTCCCAAGCAACTGCCATGGATTTTGAAGCATTCCCAGATTTACCATTACTGGTAGACCTGAGAGTGTGCCAAAATGTCACGCCTTGCCAGGAGAGGAGTAACAAGGAGAAATATCTTTATTTATCCTCATTACTTCCTCTTTCTAACAGTGCTGCATTCTGCAGCACACCTAGAAAGATGAATATGCCTCAGGGGATTGTTTTTTGTGCAGGAAGGTGTCCTTTCCTGCACAAAATAATCCTGCATGCAACGCATGCACCCTTGCAACGTGGTGCAAGGGTGCCTGCAATAGCACTAAGCAACCTTTGCCCAGCGCTGCAGAAAAGGCAGTCATTTGACATATTGAGATAAATTCGGCACATTCCTGCCCTTTCCCTGTAGTGCAGAAAGGTTGCTTGCTGTGCTGCGTTACATTGCAATAAATATGGCCCTAATTGATTGAACTGTGATCACCCTCTTTCATTCTCTTAGTCAACCTCTCACACAGCCCTACAGTTTGAATTTGGTCAAGTGAGCCTCAGATTAATTGGTGAGAAAGTGCTGGTTCTTTATGGTATTTGATTAAAATAAAGGCTACAGAGTACTGTGAAACAACTATATTAAGAATTATAAACTATAGATGATGTTGATGTAATCTCAATTTTTCCGAAGTTCAAGAAATTATCTTGAAATTTGCTTTAGTGCTGTCATTGCATAAAATATTTTTTAACAAAATATAACTAATGGAGTGTTTTGAAAGACAGAATTCTATTGCTCTCTTTTCAGCTAGCTGGCAGCGTGCAGAAAGACAGCGCATAGGTGAGTACTTTGCAAGCCATGTGTGCATGCTTGTTTTGTTAAGTTCAGACTGAATCAATATATTATACCTTCTGAGGGGTGTATAGTGAAGCGTACCAACAAAAGGTATCTTATGCCGCTGATGTGGGAGTGTTTTGACTCATAGGGTGCCTCGCAGTTGAGTTATTTGTCACCTGAACAATCCGGATACATTGTTTTGGGATCGTACATCAGAGGACGCATTCAACAATTTCCTGGGTGGGTCATCAAACTAAATGTATTTTTATCAAAACTAAATGTATACACATTGTAATGTATGCTATTACAGTTCATTGTGAAGTTTGTGATGATAATAGGTACCCATTGGCAGAGCTTCTTTCTTCAAAAGTTGTTTTTTAAAAAGGTATTTGAATAAACGAAATGATAGTTAAAGATTTGGTGAATTCAGATGAAGAACATCGGTACAAATTAATTCATTATTATAATGCAAACTATAGCACATTAGGTACATTTTTGCCAATGTATATATTTATAAAAAGGCCAGTTAAGCAACTCACAGGCATTCCCCTCTTCGTGTACATATGCCGATTGAGCCACAGGGATCTGTTAGAATTCATGGCCCTATGCACGGGTAGTCACTAAGATTATGCATGTCCACATGCCACTTTCAGTGCACATACTGAGAAAAAATGCATATCATGATTTCAAATAAATAGGTGTTAGACCCCAAAATGATCCCTGTCTCTTCCGCGACTTACGTCTATTAAAGGAAGGGCCCTTGAAGGTGATGATTTCTGGCACAGGCAGGCGATGTTTTGCGAGGCCAAACATTGCATGTACATGCCTAGTGACTGCACGTTTATGAGGTTGAGAAAGTAAGGCACATTCACTGCAAAGTAATTCCAATCAGATTCGGCAAAGGATTTTCGAAGCCCAAAGCAATACCATATTTTACTGTTTGGGTGTTCCATTTCTCTTTGCAAAAAGGCCAAGTTGTAGGCCACTTTTTAAAATCTGATATTCTCTTTTGGCCGTTTGGGGCAGTGCTGCCAGAGAGCTGCCCACAATGTCCTTAATATAGCTCCTTCCTTGATTGCAGTCCTCCTCCGCTCCTCACTGGCACGTGCCCAGTCCCATTGGCAAATACTAAAGTGCATCTGTGCACAAAGCAGGAAAGATCTAAATACGTCTTTCACTTTGAAAGGGCTGTACAAGGCAGACTACATGCCGTGACAGACCAAATGAGAATTATCAGAAGCAAACACAGACTTGTGTGTTGTTACATATTTAAGAAAAATAATCCTCTAATCTTCTTTTTCAAGAACAAACTCATCTTGCTCATTTGAATAATAATAAATCATGTTTTTTTCAAAACTGAGAATACATTTCTGAAGGCTTTCTTTATTAATAGTACTTACTGTGCAACCACAAATCGACTCATTGTGGTTTACTGCAGATTAGCAAACTGTTCTTTTAACTAAGCATTACTTTGATCCCTGTAGAGACTTCTGACTTTATGCGTGCTTTTGAAACTTTAACAAAAATTAGCAATTTATTTTAAAAAGCAAATGTGCAACAATGATGATTTAAATGACGAGCGAAAATATCCTGTTGACTACTTAACACAAAACAGTAGCATCAGTATAGTAGATGAATACATGGCATATGTTATGGCGTTCCTCTTGTCCATCTGAGATTATGTTTTGAGTGTCCTATTTATTAAAAAAAAAGTTTAGGTTTTTACAATAACGTTGCAAAGTATCATTACATTTCTCAAAAATCAGTTATCTGGTTTGATCTTATTGATCATAATGATTATTCATGGCAATTCTGATCTCAAAAGTACATGGTACATTCAATCAATCAATCAAAAAGAGCTTTATTCGACTGTAATTTTACAATCATAAAAGCATATCACATTCATAAAAATTCAAACAATTCCTATTATTTCACATAAAAAGAAACATATATGAAAACCTATACAAAAATTAAGAACAGGTAAGGATAAAAACATTCTGATAAAATACAACTGCCCAATTTATATCGAGGGGTTATAATTACAGTTCATCATTTATCATACTTTTCCTGGAAAGCAGCACTTTCTTCAAAAACATTGCAATACGCCAGGCTGTGTGTTCGTCCTCCATGCACTGAAGTTTGACCAGGGCCGGCCGACATTACCTTAATCCTAATTGTTTTAACAATGGCAGAATCCACTGTTTCCTAAAAAAAAGTATAATATTCACAAAAATAAAACTGTGTGTATAGTGGATTGCTCGGCCTGATCATCACACGGACAGGGTTTTAATATCCGAGACCAATCATTTTTTCTAGGAAAGGTCACTAATCTATGGACGATGCCCAGCCTGAACCAAGTTAAAAGCCGCCTGTCAAAACCACCCGGGACAAATGTCAAGTATGGTTCTATGTCGAAAGAAATTAACAATAACTGATGATGACGCACACTTGGTTTTACTAATTCTTCCGACAATCTCAGCATAGCCAGGTGTTTAAGGCCCTCCATTCTTAAATCCTTTCTTGAAATTTGTTGCATTTTGATTGGGTTGGTGAAGTATTCTTCATGCCCTATGTCCTTCATAAAATTATGCACATACTTAACCCAAGGAATTTTTAGCGCCCCTCTAATTTAAGGCAGTCTTGTAATATCTCTCTATTTAGCTTGGTTTCTTCTTTTAACCACAGTCTGTGCCACAACAGGATGGGTTCCATTTTTATCAAATCCGAAATGAACGGTAATCCCAACTCCTCGTGGCAGGCAAAAGAAGAGGTGCTACCCGGGACTGATAAAAGATACCTTGTAAAAGAATTTTCTACCACTTGAATTGGGTGAACGTTAACAAAGCCCCACACTCCCGCCCCATGCATCGCTGATGTAATACATTTTGCCTTATAGATCTGGATTAATTCAAGTGGGGTTTCCTACCTAACTTCTTCGAAAAGGAGGTAAGGGCGGCTATAGTCTTTATCAATACTAGCTTTCTTGTTAATACTGCCTCTGACTAGTTATCACTTTGATTAAATAAAATACCGAGGTACGCAAAACTCTTGGTGGCTGCCAACTTCTGTCCATCCACAAACATAGCCTTTGGTTTTATGCTTCTCCCACCGCAGTTCATAATATATGTCTTTGACTTATTAATTGATAGCCCAAGATCCCTCATAAAATTTGGGCAGCTGTCTAGGGCCCTTTGCAAACCATTTTGAGTTCTAGACATTAATACCGCGTCATCCGCGTAGAGAAGGGCCGGTATGGGTCGGCCACCTACTGAGTGGAAATCCTGGTTATTCCTAAGTAGTGCATGTTCCAAACCATTTGTATACAAGTTAAAAAGAAAAGGGGCCAGTACGCAACCTTGTCTGACCCCCCTTTTGATAGAAAACAAAGCAGTACGCTCCTCCCTTATACCAAATCGCACTGTAGCTGAGGCACCAGTATACAAGGAACGTAAAAAACAAATAATATGGGGATCCACACCCGCCAAATTAAGGGTATCCCACAGTCTATCATGTATTACAGAATCAAACGCCGCCGTGAGATCCACGAATGCCAAAAACAGGGTTCCCTTCTTGACTTTAATATATTTACCCATCAATAACGCAAGGTTAACACTCTGCTCAGTTGTCCCAAGACCCTCTCGGAAGCCATACTGTATATCCGATAGGATTTGATTTTCTTCTGCCCAGGTCTGAAGACGTTCCAGTATGACTCTACCTGCTACTTTTACCAGGGAGTCCAGGAGCGAGATAGGGCGATAACATCCCGGGTCATTACGATCCCCTTTTTTAAAAATAGGGACTATGATCGACTCCCCCCAGGTCTTTGGCAACGCGTCCTCACAACTGGCGTTAAAAACCTGGGTCAGTATTGGCCCCCATAGGGGGATATTTGACTTAAACAAGTCCACTGGTATTCCGTCGGGGCCAGGTGCTTTACCTCCCTTACTTGCTGCGATTGCTCTTTCCACTTCCCCCAGGTTGAATTTCAGGTCTATGCTATCCCCCTTCTCTCATGAAATTGCTAACTGGGGCACATTAGTAAGTTCCTCTCCGGCATAGATCCTTGCATAATGCCTAACCCAGGCTTCTTCTGATACAGCAATTTCTATAGAGGGACCCCCACTGGTTGTAAATATGGGGTTTTGACTGCACTGCAAAAGGCCGCACTGTCTTTATGCAGTGCCGCCTGATGGAGCGCTTCCCAAGCTTCATTCTTCAAAGCATCTTTCCTGCCTTTGAGTGCCAACCTGTAATCTGACCTCGCCTTCTTGACATTATCACCAATTCTCGGGTACCTATGCAGCTCTATTTTAAGATCATTGTATGCTCGCGTGCACTGCTTGTCGAACCAGCCTTGGCTCCTAACTTTAGTCTTATTTTGGACAAGTAATAGTTCCCTTATCCCTGCTGTTATTATGTGAAATGCGGCTAGTATGCCCGTTGGTGGTACCGTCTCGCTCAAGCAGGTAACAAAATCAGTTTTATGCCTCATGAGTAGTTGTTTCAAGATTACTTCCAGGTCAACCTTAGACCACTTTAATGTAAAACCGTTTAATTTATCCAATTTTAGCGTCCCTACTTCTTCTATGCTGCTATCTACCCTCTGTGACCTGAGCGATGGCAATATAATCGTTAGGCAGAGGGGGAAATGATCACTCAGGGGGCTATCCCCAACTTTAAAAGAATGTATTCTTGCTGCATCATTACGAGATGCAAGTATAAAATCAATGGTTGATGATAGGCCCCTCCCGTTAAATGTTGGCGGCATGATATTTGTGTTATCCACTAGGTCATTTACAAAACCCAG
Source organism: Calotriton arnoldi (assembly GCA_963921515.1). NCBI lineage: Eukaryota > Metazoa > Chordata > Amphibia > Caudata > Salamandridae > Calotriton > Calotriton arnoldi. The sequence goes on from CAWUFW010024096.1 coordinate 35,573, forward strand.
GTTGTTACTAGCCATCAGGTCATTCAATAATTCCCCTGCCATATTGTGGGAAAAGTGGATGCCACATATACCTTCTTCATCGTCTAACCCACAGATTCTGATGTCTTCATGAGTACATAACGAACAATTAAAATCCCCCATTATAAGAATCATGGTTTCCTTTGAGGTAACCCGGCTTGTCACAGTGAGGTCAGTGGAAATTTATTTTAATACTTTTCCAAACTCGTCTAAGGGGATATTATTATAAAACTTTATCAAAATAATAGAATAAGTCCTGCTTACCCCTAGTTTAATCAGCTGGTAGTATCTGTTCCCCCACTTTGACTTTATTTTGTCTATCATAACTTTATTCGACACATATACACAAAGCCCCACCTTTGCTCTACCCATTGACCCCTTCACTGCGGGCATATGAAACGTTTTATAACCATTTATAGAGATCGGGTCTACTGTCCACGTCTCTTGTAGGCAAAGTATATCATAATTTAAAATTAGTTCGCACCATATCTGATTATTCATCTTATTACATAAGCCCGCAATATTCCAAGATATGATCTTACATAAAGTACCTACACTCTTGGATTGACGTTCAATGTGTTCTGAAGGATTGAGATTTACACTTAATTTTATCATGCTTGGGTTTATTTGTGATTGGATCTCACATGTATCAGGTGTTAAAGCAGTGACGCTAGCACTTTTCCAGCTAACACGTGATTCCAACTCGAATGCTATGGACGGTAAACTAATTTCTAATTCCTCTGACTCTATGATATTACCCTTGGAAGGGAGTACATCAGCACAAAGAATACCAAGACCCTCAGCCTTGTTCGGGGAGCTATTTCTGAATGGGAGTCAATTGATATCCTCTACGGTATTAAAGATGTCATATCGATTGCTTACCGGGACCGCAAACCTATTTTGCCTTACACCAGTTGGTTGGTCCTCCTTTGACAAATGCTGGGGTAATCCGGGAGGTCGATAGAAAAAACCTAGGGGTAGAATATTTACCCCCCTATATTACACTCTTGGTTTCCCCCTTCCCAGTATAGTTCTCACCAGCGCCCATGACCTAAAAGTTAAGACTACACAGTCTCGCTCTGCAGTCTTTACCGAATTGCCTACCCAGCCAATCCGCCGGACCATCTTAAATTCAGTGAATAGGGGATTGGCAATACCTGTTCTGGCTCTTAAGAAATGTAAGGACTTGTTTCTTAATGACGACCAGTGCTCCACCTCCCCTAGTGGCAGAGGAGGGACATTGGACAAGACGACCGTGTATGGTGTGGCTTCGGGGGAAGGTGCAGGTTGCTTTGATCGGCCATACGTCTCCTCTTTAAGGTCTGGTAATTTAGATCCGTTGGAGTCTGAGCTCCTTGTCTATTATTATCTCTAATGGAGACATTCTCTATTTGCCTGATTAGGGCCTGCTCGCTACCTGCAGTCTGGCAAAGTGGAAACTGTGTTTGGAGTGGAGTGCGTAGTTGCTCTCTTTGTTGCACTACCCCTAACCCCTCAGGGGCACTAGGTTTGCTACGGAGATCTAATAGATGGTCCCTCAACACCCCCCCATTCCCCACTTTTATATTACCAACATTATTCATACTGTCTGGAATGGCTGGTATAGCAGCCCTTGCACAGACCTGACAGATAGGTCGGGGGGCCGTGTGAGAACTATCTGCCCGCTTTTCCATTTTTATTACGCTAGCCTCCAGAGCTGATAATTTAAGAATCAGTGGGTTTAGGAGAGCTGATACCACCGATTCCAACTTATTCCAAAACTCCATGTCCTTATTTAAAATCGAGGGTGGTTGTGCTAAGACCTTAGGTAAGGGCGGCTGCTCTGTACAAACCTCTGTCACCACCATATCACGTTTACGCCCCCTTAATGAGGGGAGATTTGTCTTAATGGGTCCTTGGGCTTTTCTTTTCTTTAATGGGGGGGCTAAATTTGACCCTTGATTGATTTTTACCTTCTGGCCCCTGGTACCTACATTCGGTCTTGTGGCAACATCCATTACTTCCAAGCTATCCAATGTCTCTACCACAAGAACCCCAGGTGTCAAGGAATGGTGATCTACTGGTAGAGATGGAGGTGGAGGGGGATTATCCATAATATTAGTACTGTCCTGGGGGGACTAGCATTCGCGTGGCGGAGGGAACAGGGGGGACGACTGGAATCCAAAGAAAGCCTCCTTTCCGTGAGTGCGATTTCATGGATTAAAGCTGACTCTGCCCTTAGAATTAAGGCATCTAGTGTACCCACCACTCCCTGCCCTGTGCGCTTACTCATAATGCCCTCTTTAGTACCCCAAACAATACTCAAACAACGTTTGGACAATGCAATCAATGTAGTGTCCGCCTGTTGTAGTCCGTTACAATCGACAATGGCAGCGACGTTTTCCAAACTAATATGTTAGGTATAGGTGGCCGCAATAAATGATAGTCCCTGTACCTTTGAAGAACGGTTCAAATCCAGTTGAAATCAGCCAAATGGCTCCACGCCACCCCGAATCCGTGGATGTACGTTTCCTGGCCCAGCCCGGCCTCCTTCGGCCTCTGATGGGCTCGGACGGGCCCGCCTGGCCTGGGCTTGGCCGGGCACGGCCGGGCACGCCCGTGCGCGCCACGCTGTGGGAGTCCACGGGAGGTTTTGTTGGCGCCTCCGGGCACTTGTGGTGACGTCTCACGGCAACGGCCGTGCGGGAGTCTGGGACTGGAGGTCCCTGTGTGGAGCTGGCAGCCTCAGCAGGTACTGGCGGCAAACGGGCTTCCCGCGCTGCGGGAGTCCGCGGGAGGTTTTGTTGGCGCCTCCGGGCGCTTGTGGTGACGTCTCACGGCAACGGCCGTGCGGGAGTCTGGGGCTGGAGGTCCCTGTGTGGAGCTGGCAGCCTCAGCAGGTACTGGTGGCAAACGGGCTTCAAATGGTACATTCAGTTTTGCTCTTGTCCAGTGTTTTATTTAATTAAGCTACAATTAAATGTGAAGCCTGGATACATATGATTTTTAAATGGACATTAATAGGGAATTTAATAAGAAACATTTCTTAGTCAACATATTCGTAGTTGACTAGGAATTGTAACAGTCTGTACATTTCCTGATTTTAAGCCAACAAGAAAATGACAGCCATTACATTTTGCATATTTGAATGCATTTTAGGGTGTACGTCCCCAGTCACAAAAGCTAGATAGTAAATTGGCTTAGTATCAATTTGTGCTGGCTAAACTTGTGCTTTGACACTCATGAAGACAAAGCATTAACAATTGTCTAATGTGAAATTAAAGTTGCACCAGGAAAAAAATTAGCTAAAACTAACAAGTATGTGCTGTGCAAACTACTGAAAATCACCACAACTGAGTCCCGAGACCAAATGCCACAAAAACGCAAAATTAGCACAAAATGCAAAATACAGGAAATGTATCATGAACAAAGATGTGGTGCTAAACAGTTGAATTTTCATTTTCCATCAATCTATGCAAGAACAAACATGGGTGCATATGGGTATCTAGCAATGGAATAGTTCCTTATTTTAGGCACTGAGAAAAACAAAAAAAGTAATGAGTGGAAGCATGAATTAATATCAGTCACTGGTGATTACTCTTGACCACATCCAAGTTCATCAGATGTTTTCCCACAGTGCCATTCTAAACAATCACCGATCATCTGCAAATCAGGCATATCCCATCTCATTAGAAGAAGTCCAGCCTACCAGGCTATACCCCTTTCTCCGCCCTCCTCCCAAAATGAACCCCAGGCAGTGTTCTGCCTCAGTTGGGCTATTTAGTGAGGAGCAGTTTGACTCCTATGGCACAACAAGCCCAAGACCTGAGCCTAGGCATGCCCTTTCTACATAGAGTGTGCCACTGAGAGAATCAAATGGGTAGAAAGCGAGATGTATTCTTAGCCAATGGTGTGTGCCACAGAGAAAAACAAAAAAGGGATCATCAGCTAGAACTCTGCTGGAGTAAAGGCTGCTGTGCTGTAAGGATTGCCACTTTGCCTGGGCTGACTGTTCTGAGGAACTGACTGCTTCTCTGCTTTGCTGAGCTGCCCTGCTGTCTGCTGATCTCTGCCCTGCTGAGGACAAGGACTGGACCCATCTCACTTGAACCCAGAGTGACTCCAAGGGCCTGCTGGTTTGCTTCCTGTTTTCTGAAGTCTTAGGGACACAAAATACTTCCTACAATCCAACTGGTGCTGCTGGACTCTGCCATCTGTGAGTTCTATCCTTTCCTGAGGTGCCCTCTCCAGTCCTGGGCCTCAGAACTGGGTTCTGCAGCTGTTTTGCTACAAAACCGATGCATCATCACTACTGAGCCAGTTGGAACCGGCGCATCACCCTTCGATGCCAACACAGAGGCTGTTTGACAACAGTGGTTCTACAGCCTGCAGAACCTGGTGGTGATGCTCTGCGCAGCTCAACAACAACGCATTGCCTTCATCTCAACGGAGATCGACAACAACACAGTGGCCCGACTGCCTGGAAAACATTGAGGGTGAGTCTCGTTGTCGGCCTGCTTCCCATCCTGGTTGAACTGAACTTTTGATTTACCCCGGTCCCTTGCAATCTCAAGTAGCCTTTTAGCGCTATTGACTTTTAAGCACTGCTTTTGCATTTGTTCTTTAAAAATTCATATCTCAATGTCTACTGATTGGATTTTTGTCATTTTTATCTTGTTTTACTCAGATAAATAGTCTCTATTTTTCTAAACATGTGTGGAGTCTTTTTGTGTTGTTTTCATTGTCTTACTGTGTGTGTGTTGTTGCACAAATACTTTACACATTGCCTCTTAAGTGAAGCCTTCCTGCTTTCGCCAAGCTACCAGAGGGTTAGCGCAGGTTAATTTAAAGTTTGTATCTAACTTATCCTGACTAGGATTGTGGTCCCCACTTGGACAGGGTGCAAACCTCTGACAACTAGAGACCCAATTTCAAACACATATTAGTCCAACCCAGTCCAAACTGCCAGGCTACACCCCCTCTGAATGGGGAAAAAGCAACCCAGAAAATAGCCCTCAGATTTGTTTGGGACCTTAACTTAAACCGTCGTGTGTGTTTTGTGATTGCAAAATTAGACAGATCGGGTATTTATTGCAACAGCCCTATCTCCCTCTTGTTCCCTTGATCCCTCATATTCTAGAGTTGATTTATCACCTAAACTCTCTCCTTGTGGGAAACACTGACTGCTCACAATCCCTAACAACATGACATGAATAAAGCCCACAGGATTCAAGAAACCTGGCTGAACATATTTTGTAGTTCACACATGTACTCTATCATGCATGCATGTTTCAGTGACAGAGCATTTCGAAAAACAAAATGCTCCTTGTACCGTGTAATATTAAATATACAATATGTATTTCCAAGCACTTTTAAGTGACAGGATTTCTGATTGACTTTGCTGAACACTAGCAGCTGTGTCCCAACCTTCCCACTTCTTCCACAGACAAATGATAGTATTGTAGTATTGTCTCAGATACATTGATTGCTTTGCCTGGAGTTCATCTGGAGCTGGAGACTGGAGGAGTGACACTGTATGAGATAGGTTACAGTTTTGCTGGTGCTCATAGATGTCTTTTGGCTGTGTTGGAGGGAAGTCTTCCTGGGATTCACCATCATTCTCTCTATAAGAGATCTGTTGTAAGATGCAGATGGTGCTTTGCTACCTTGAATGCCCAGAAGGCTATCCAAATACTGAAACCTTTTACCACTAATCCTTACCCCTGCTATAACCCCCCCCCCCCCGGTTGAGGACCCTTCTAAAACGATCCACAAAATTGTACCTGAAGTCAGTGCTCTCATATGTAAATGTCATACCCGTCGCACTTGGGGAATTTTCTTCAACAAATAACTAACTGATGGAAGAAATGCTAGATCACTCAAAGGCTTAGTTCATCATTTTACATTCCACTATGCCATTGTAGACAAAGATAAGCTATTTGCAAATCAGTTTTGGATCTGCTCGGTTGGGGGTTGCTTATGTTCCATCTGGAGGGTTAGAACAAACCAAACAAAATATGTATCCTTACTCTGTTTTGCATTCCTTTGCTCAGCTTAAAGGGACAATAAGGCATTGGTGTCTTGCAGCTTTCTTTCCTACACAGCTGTGTAATGGTCTGCTAGAAGGGTTTCAAGGTGAAACCTTTATTGCTGTGGCATTTGCACTTATTTTGCTTCTGCTACGCCTTTGCCACAGGACTCACTTTCATAACAGATGACTGATGGGTAGGTATGGGGATCTAGAGTCCATTCTGGGTCCTTTAATGGGATGGACACCAGTGATAGCTTGGCGCTTGTGCAGGTTAGTGATAGGGTGGTCGGCAGCACACTTCAGATCTGTCTACACAGCTCTGGAATTGTGATGCTGGAAAGCATTAATGCAGAAGAGAAATAAAACCTGCATTGTTTTCTTCCAATAAGCAGCATGGACTGCCTTTTCTATGCTTATTCACTGTGTATTAATTTGCACTTGGTGTATGACTGGTAGGACAGCAGACGGAAGTCCTTACATGTGAAGGTGATGCAATCAATCATCCATTTGGTGGTGATTTAAAATCACAGGACAAACAATAAAATTCAGAGACACATCAGAAAAAACTTAGGGCTTAATATGAGTCTGGCGGTACATGGACCACCAGACTCGCAGTGGGGAGGCTGTGGTGGTCTTCCAACTGCCCTTTTATGACCAGGGCGATCAGGCTGCCCCGGAACCACTGCAACCACCAGGGATTGCAGATCCCTGGTGGTGGCACGGCGGTCTTGAGGCCGCAAAATGGCTGACTGGCTGCTGCAACCCTGCCAAGCATATTGCGAGTTTCCTCACCGCCCTACAGGGCCCCCTGGTGCCTCTATGCCATAGGGTGCATGCAGGGGGGCACATGGTGTGCCCCCCTGCAAAAGGGGCCCGCTCTAGCGTTAAAGACCTGAGCCAAAGACGAGGGCTTTTAACAAGGGTGTGGGCCATTAATAGCTGGTGTAGCCCACTACAGTGGGTAATAAGGCTATTAGAACACTCTAATGAAGGCAGAATGTCCTAATTAAAAAAACGAAGGCCTCCTGGAGACTGAGGATGTTCAACCCCATTCCGTAGCTCCAAAGCATTTGTTTCATACCTGCTGTTGTGAATATTTAACAGTTAACAGTAGTAGTGGCCCGTGCAGGTACTAGTGGTAGGGCCGGGTGGGGGGGATTCGACAGACGCCCCCAAGGGAAAATTAAATAAATAATTAATGTTCCCTCATCATCGTCTGTCGAATCCACCCCCACCCTGCCCTACCGCTCTTACTAGCACGGGCCGCTCCTGGTTAACAGACACTCACAGAGCCACGTCTGTTAACTGTTGAACATTTACAGTAATATCTGTGATAGGAGGCTGAAGTCACGTCCTGGTTCTCCATGACCTGGGCTAAACTGTTTTTTCTCATTAAGCTGAACCATGGAGACCCAGGAGCAGAAGAGAATTCCACTCCCTCTTTCCGAGGCACCAGTGACACTGTGATCAATGGGAAGAGGGAGGGGGAGAGGCTCCTGTGTGCCCTGCTGCACAGACTCTGCCTTTCGCTTTCACCTGCCCAATCCATGAATTTTAGAGAGGCAGGAAAAAAGAGAGAGCTAGAGGCTGTGTATGAGGACATTGTAATGTTGAACGCAGTCGACCTATACCAGGTTTTATAGGTGGCTGCTGCTCATTTGTCTTCAAAGAAGATCTCAACATTCCAATGTTCTAATTAACAAAACATTTCAGTGTTTGGACAAAATATCAAATAAAAAATATTGTGATACAAAAAACATTGTCAAGAATATCAGGATGTCAAAAATAATGTCAACAGGAATATCACAGGTTAAAATATTGTTTTAAGAGCTGTTTTTAATATGGTTTTAAAAATATCGATTTAGAAAATATCTTCATATATAATACTGTTTGTGAGTGTTATTTTGTATGTAATTTATTGTACTGTGTTTGATTTCATGTGTCTTTTTTATTTGTATTTTTAGTAAGATAATATATCTTATCAAATTGTGGAAATTTGTCTTTTTCATTGTATTAATGTATAAAAATAATGGATTCATACATTTTTTAGCAGTGGGATATTTGGTTTTTAGAGGATAAGAGTGGGAAGATTTTTTAAAAATGGATATTTTAATGTAAGTTTAATGTTAAGTATCTTAATGATATGCAAATTAATTTTGGATTTTTTAAAACTTTTATTTTGTTATATTAATACGTTTTATAAATATTGATTTATAATTAATTAAACTATATCTTTTTATTTTCAATTTGGAACAAAAATATTTTATTGTGAATATTACAATAAATATTCAAATTACAAAATTCTTTTAAAAATTACAATTATTAAAGCAAAATAAGTTTACATATTTTAATGAAATATTTACCTTTATAATTTTTGTGAAAAGAATATAATTAAAATATTTTGCATTTTTTATGCTGAAAATAATAATATTATTGTAAACATAATTGTGTTTAGTTTTTGTTTTAAAAATTGGTTTTCTATATTTCTATTAAGTTTATGATGTATAATTTTAGATTATGATTTTATTTGTTATTTTATGGTTTAATGTTTTACAATGGTAGCAAATATTTAACAAAATATATTTATTATTTATAGAGATGAAATATTATTTTATATGTTTAAATATGAACATATAGGTTTGTAGTTTTGGTTAGTGTGTGTTTTAAATACATTTTTGTTTATATTACAGCTCAGAAAATAAGGGCATCATTATGATGCCAGTCGGACTCTCGTTTGACTGGCACCGTAACAGAAGAGGGACCACCTAACAAGGAGTCGGTAGTCCCCCTGCCCTTATTACAATACCACAGCCTTCACGGCGGTCGCAAAGTGTATATTTTCTATTGTGGCTTGTGCTGCGGGCTGCAGCACAAGCCGCAAAAGAAAATGTACACTTTCAAAAAACATCCCTGCACTGAGTGGCAGGCACCATACGGTGCCTGCCACATGGAGCAGTGATGTTCCCCAGCCCCCAAAGAGGAGAGGCGGGGGGCCCACTAGGCACCCCCAAAATCACTTTCCGTCTGCCTTTTCATGGTGGGTGAACTGCCATGAAAGGACAGGTGGAAAAGGACATTGTGATCCCTACGGCGGTGCCTGAGAAGGTTCCGCCCCCTATTATAGGGATTACTGACCCTCTTACTGGCTCCTTGGGCCTGTCGGAAAGCGTCGGACTGTTCCCCCGCTTGCTGCCTACTACCGCACGCATTGTAATGCATCGGTCGGACCGCCATCAGAATGGACCCATAAGAGTGAGTATGGAGCATTGATTGTGAAAATGCAAATTTAGTAAGTTATTGAATTATGGCCTATTCAAAGTCTGATTATTTTTTGTGGGTAGTAGTTATTTGTTTTATGTTTAGTGTGGTTTAAGAGGTTGTAGTGAGTGAGGCTTTCTTTATTTGGTAGTAGAACATATATACATATATAAAAGGGATATTTGTGTTTTGATATTCGCTATGTATGATGTTTATCTGAGCCAATGGTTTGGGGTTTATCATGAAGGTCCTGTCCGTCCCTGAGGTTTGACAATGGCTTATTTTTAGTAAGTTATCAGCTGTAGAGAATATTGGGATTTGATATCCTTCCATGGCAAATGCTAATTTAGGTTTTATTTATAATGTTTGATATAGAGCTTGATAGATTTGAATATATAATATATATGTTATATATAAATATTTAGGTTGTGGTATAAATATTTGTAGTTTATGCAAAAAACAAATCTTACATTGTTATGAATTTAGTTACTTATTTGTTTGGACTGAATGGTACATATTTTGGTGATGCAATATATTTATTTTTAAATTAAATGTGTATAAAATGTTTATGTTTATTTTAAATAATTTTTTTTAATGAAAAGTGCTTTTCTATATTTATTAATGGTAATGTTGTTATTTTAGTGATATTGTTGTCGATATTGTGTGAATCAATATTTTTGACATATTATATGTTAATTCAAAGGTGACAATATTTTTGTTTCTGATATTAGTGTTGTCGATGTAAGCAAACATTTGTGTTCTTTATATTTGTGGTTTTATTGTTAAAGTATAGGAAGCCGATATTTTTGATAATGATATTTATTTTTTGATATTTTTGTGTTTAGCTATTGCATGCATCGATATTTTGCCAGTGATCCAACATTTCCATGATTACATCCTGTGAGGACTTGGGTGTACAATATGGTATGTCTTGGTTCCAGTCAGAGTAATTTGCACAACCTTAGGCTCAACCCTGGGTAGCTATGGCTTCGAGCAGCAAGGCTTGAACAAAGGAACTAGTGCATAGCATTTGACAATAGTAAACAACAAAATAAGAAACATGACACAACATAATAAAAATAGATTACATTATTATGAATACTTGATGAGCAAAGTCCACCGAAGGGTTTCGGAGATACAGATTTCTAAAGGTTTTATTATTTTTTAATTCAGCAGCAAAAAAGTATTGGTCAATCAAAAGTTTGCAAACTTCTGAAAATGTGTAAAAGTTAGTTCAGCTACTCCTGCCCAGCTTGGGCATCCACATCCTCCAGGGAGATGGTATGGGGGGGGGGGTTGGGGTCAATGGGGTAGATTTGGACAGTTACATGGCCACCAGAGCATTTTCCAGTCCATTTCCAAACTTTGAAGCACACCCGCCATCAACTTTAATGGAGTGGTCCTGATGCTAAGGATACAGGATGAAAAGATGCTCAAAAATGCGGCGGTTGCTGTGCGGTCGACGGGGGTGCCTTTGTGGCGATTCCTCAGTTCAAGGGCCATGTGGGGCAACTTTGGCCACAGAGGTCAGGGTCTCTCGAATCATCCTGTGAGGACTTGGGTGTACAATATGGTATGTCTTGGTTCCAGTCAGAGTAATTTGCACAACCTTAGGCTCAACCCTGGGTAGCTATGGCTTCGAGCAGCAAGGCTTGAACAACGGAACTAGTGTATAGAATTTGACAATAGTAAACAACAAAATAAGAATGCCACACAGTGTGAAAGAAACATGACACAAATAATAAAAATAGATTACATTTTTATGGATACTTGATGAGCAAAGTCCACTGGGGGGTTTCGGAGATACAGATTTTTAAAGGTTTTATTATTTTTTAATTGAGCCGCAAAAAAGCATTGGTCAATCGAAAGTTTGCAAACTTCTGAAAATGTGTAAAAGTTAGTTCAGCTACTCCTGCCCAGCTTGGACATCCACATCCTACAGGGATGGGGGGGGGGGTCAATGTGGTAGATTTTGACAGTTACATGGCCACCAGAGCATTTTCCAGTCCATTTCCAAACTTTAAAGCACAACCGCCATCAACTTTAATGAAGTGGTCCTGATGCTAAGGATGCAGGATGAAAAGATGCTCAAAAATGCACCAGTTGCTGTGCGGTCGACGGGGGTGCCTTTGTGGCGAATCCTCAGTTCACGGGTCATGTGGGGCAACTTTGGCCACAGAGGTCAGAGTCTCTTGAAGCCCTCTTTGAGACCGTTGAAGGCCAACTACAGCTGGACTATCAGTCTCCATGCACATCGATCCTTTCAAAATCATTCAGTAGGGGCTGAGGTCCCTCCTGGGCAACCAATCTGGACTCTGATGACACTCCCGGGTCCTATGGACTCGGGTGCAACTGTTGGCTGTCGAGAATTGGTCTCTTGGGGTGGCCAACGGCAGCTAGCAGCAGATCTTCAGTGGTGGCTAGCAACTTGCTGGTGTGGGTGACTTGAGTCACTCCTTTGGTCTGGGGCACAACGTTTCCCCGAGCCAGGAGCCACAGGTACAGTCCTCTCTTCACTAGCCCAAGGTGCAGCAGGAGGAATCCGGCAGATGGTACAGCCTCTCTTTGTGCAGTCCAGGGGGGGTCAACAGGACAATCCTTCTTCAGTCGTTGTTCCAGTTTGGACGGGAACTGAGGTGGAGGGTGCCAGGGATGCCACATTTATTCCCAGAAGCCCTAGGGGGATGAAGCGGTAACTAGCCAATGGGCTACCAGTTACCTCCCTCTTGGTGATGACTTTCCAGATATGTGTGGCATCTAGAAATCCTAGAGTGCACTATTCTGTGACCTCTCAAGATGTCGGGACCCTTTCTTGGATGCCAGGAGCTACACTCCCACAGTTTAGTTTAATGTTAGTTTATTAGTCAATTAAAACCATAAACAAAATCACAGAGTTTAAAAATACATTAAAAAATAGATAAAAAGGAGATTTGTCATACAACTAGTACAGCCACCAATCATCGCGCTACATGCCCTTTGCTTTCTTCAACTTTCCTTCCAAGGAATTTTAGTCTGGATACCAAACACTGAGCTACGTTAGATAAAAGTGACTAAACAGGGGCTGATCATTACCCTGATGTCTAAAAAAGCAAGCTTTCCACACAGTTAACTAAAAAGTCCCTTAAGTAAATCAATATATGTAATTAAGGTGCATATAAGCGGGACTGAGGCAAGTATGAATACGGTGCCAGATGGACTTTGAGACCCACTGTTAAAAAAAAATTATGCAAGAATTCACATCATTAAAAATACAGAAATAGATAAAATAGTTATCTGAGCCTAACGGGATAGGGAACTGCTGGTTTCAATCCCTAGCACCCCGTCCTTCACAGTTTCTGTGCATGATAAGTTAACATAAAAGGTTTCCGAGTTACACTCCCACAGGCAAACCAGTTTGGGCACCCCGTGTTAGCCAATGTGGCTATTAGCCTTTCCACAACAAAACAACAATTTAGAAGTGTTGCTGTTAAGACATATTAAAAATACATGTCCTACTTAACAATATACAGCTCCCTGCCTTAGGGCTCTATAGGCCTTCCTTAGGGGAAACTTACATATAGAAGGCGGAAAACGCCTCCATGGATTGTTTTGGTGCAGGAACAAGCTCCTTCCTGCACAAAAGCAATCCTGCCTACAACTCAGGCACCCTTGCACCATGCTGCAAAGGTGCCTGCATTGGTGTTAGGCTGGGGTAATGGCATGACCACAGGGCAGAAGGACAGGAATGCACTGTATTGGATAAAGACGGTTAATTCCTGCCCTATCACTGTGACATAGGGCAGTGCATCAAGGTGACTTGCTGCGCTGCCCTATGCCAAACCCCCATAAATGAGGCCCTTGGAGATCACCATCTGTGAACAACTGTATTTGTATGAGAAGAAGAGAAGTGATCCTCTTCCTGAAAGATGATTGGAGAAGGGGAGGAGAAGAGCCTATTGCTTATTGCGACTGCTACTGCCACTGCACATTCACCCTGTTTTATTCTTTATTGTTTTGAGACTATTCTCAGTTTTGCGAGCCTCTCTTTATGGGTAGTCCTGCTTTAATGTATTATTGACTTGTACTAATAAATATAAACATTTTATGTTACATGGGATTTTTTGCTAAATATATAGAGTCAATTTACATATAAATTTAACTTAAAAATATTAATAATTTTGTATAGTTTAATGAACATACAAGGCCCCCTGGTGCCTCACGCCCTGTGGATTTACTCAGGCGTGTGCATACACACCAGTTCCTGCATGGCATGGATTTTTCAGTTCATGCCGTGCAGGAACTGTTTTTGGTGTTCCCATTAAGGTGGCCATTTTCAGGGCACTGCCTTGGGAAATGTCAAATGTAAACCCCGCCAGACAGGAGGAAACTCCTAAACTGATGGGTGATCTGACCATGGCTTTGGCGGTGTGAAATGTATTAACATGAATAAGTGGTGTATTTTAGGCCATTGAAAAGTAGCATGAAGAATCGACGTAGAAAATGAATGTAATTAGAAGGAAACATTAACATGAAGAACTCGTGTTGTGCAACTGACACTTATTCACATTTAAATGCGTTCACTTATTACGTATTTCACACATAGGTGCATGCATCAGTTGAAATTGCACTAGGGTTATGTGATCTCATAAAGCACACATCATGTTTCTCTTATGTTAGCTAAAATTTGTAGGCCTGAATTGCAGGTCCCTGTGACTCTCGCTTTAGAATTAACAGTTGAATATTATGTGTGCTTAGGAATCTGTTCTTTCTCACGCTTTGTGTTGCAGGTGAAGAAGCGCTCACTTAGATAGAATAATGTCTTTGTTTTACTAGTCAGGCAAGGAGGGAAGAAGTTACAATCGAGTGGCTTGAATCGATAAAGAAAGGTTGTTGTGCTTCACACAGGAGAAGGCCTGGGAACCAACAACAAATTGTATCAAGGAAGGTACACCGTCAATTCCCTTCAGGGCTGTATCCAGGGTGGATGGCGTGATCCAAACTGCATTCTGGGATTACTACTTGGGAATAACTGGTTGGTGGAAGTAGTGATAATGTGCCACTTCTTTCTTTTCTGTATCCTACTTCTTGAATTAATTATGTTGCTTATGCTGCACCGTCTAAACTGGATGCACAGATTTGGATTCATACTGATCCCTCTATAGTTCTATACACTTGTGTTGAGGTGTCTCTATGTTCAGTTACTTTTGGCTTTGTAATAAATCAACTAACCTCAGATAGTTGTCTGTGGGTTATTATGTATCCAAAGGAATTATTGGCGAATTGATTCTACTCCTAACAACTTTTCTCCCCTTTACACTTTCATGCTGTGAAAAAGAACCATCAGTGTGACTCTAGAACAGTCTAGAACTTATGGGCCCAGCCCTTTCATAATGTAAACCTTTAAATGTTGTTTTTTGAAGAAATTTAAATTATGAAAATGTTTTCAAACTGTAGGTTGCACTTTGTGTTCCAAGGTGGTGCTGAGACAACATCGACGTCCCTGTCGGTCAGGAGTTCTATCAAAGTGAGCCTCGTTGAAGAAAGACCACCACTCAGAAGTTTTTAGTAGTGATTTTGCTGACCTAAAATATTCTTTCCATTTTCTCACTTCTTTAAATGGTGATTGACATTTTAATATAAATATTTATGATTCCTCATATTACTATACTAAAAATATATTGTACTTCTGGATTGAAGCCATGTTTGTGCATCGTTTGTAATCGATTTTAAGAAATACATGTTATTTACAGAATTGTATTTTTGAATATAAACATTTGTATACATTGAAAATGTAGTGGTAGCCAATGTAGCATAAGCAATATACCTGAATGACCAGTGGCAACTGAATGACCAGTAGCAGCTGGTGACATTTCAAAGTGGTGGGGCATAAATGTTGGGGCTGAATTTTGCATAGGGAGCGAGTTAAGTGAGCAGTCCCAACTACGAAGAGATCGTAAGCAGTAGCAGACCAGGCAAGCATTGCAAGACCCATTAAATGTCACAGTGACCTACCTTATACGACAGACACAAAGAAAACACATGGATGAACTATCAATATATTGTTTTCTGTGTAAACCAGCAGCTCCTATAATTAGGTTTTGTAGCACTGTAGTAACAGGCGCTACCTACAGTCGCAAATAATAACCAGTTGAATCGTTCAAAAATGTATTAATATGTTTTTTATTTACTTTGTATATAAATTGTTCTCTGCGGTGTGCTTTTATGGCTTTTGTTAGCCGAATAAAGTGGTTTGAACTTGAATCGTTCACTTTTTTTAAAAGTACAGGCATAGCAATGGAAAATAAGAGATTTTATTTATATATTTTTCATTCTACGTTTAGGAGAGGGGAGTGCTATAAGGTCACTATGATGGTTTCTTGTAGTTGTGCATCAGAAGCTGTTTTTCACACTATTGGCACGAAGCTGGTTCCCTGCCAGCTTTCAAACGCTTCCCCTCAGTTTTTGCACAGCATGCTCTGCCTCCGGGTCTATTAATAAAGGGCAGGCAACAAACCTGTGTCTTTGAGGAATAATACTCTGCTGGCAACCCTAGAACTACCCAGGAAGGCCCAAAGAGGCTGAGGAAGGTGTGGGGGCCCTAGAAAGGAACATGGAAGTGTCCTGGTTTGTTCTCACCTTCTGCTCTCACTTGAGCTGTGGAGGAGGCAGGATAGCTGTGTTCACCGTACCCCAATCTCCACAATGTTCTTACAGGGACACTCCCTCCAGAAAGTCTTTGCCTAGATACATTCATACCACAGATGATGGTGGGCACTAAACCTCAGAGCGGTAAATCAGATCACAGCCATACTCACAAATAAACTGATATCTAATCCTAAAGGCATCTGTCAATCAGGGTGGAATATGGGGTTCTTCCTACGCTGGGAATGATAAAAATAGGAGGATTCCCGGGAAGGTTGTCATTGATGCCACCGCATCTGCAGCATGTGCCTGTCCCATGTGGACGCATCTCATCTAGTGATGAGAAGCATGAGCAAGTGGGATGAGGAGTTTAATAAGCACCCCCTCGTCGATGAGTGCTTTAGTGCTGCTGTACTAAAGTCCAGCTCTGAAGCGACATTAGCTGAACTTTGATAAGATATGTGCCTTTGGCTAACTGTAGGTGCCCTCGTTATTGCAATGATCTGCATGGCTGCCGGAGCAGAACAGCGATTGACGTCAGAGCCTCCCGTTGTATGTGAATATTTCAATTGCATATGTTAGCATTTCACTGCTAATGGGAACGTTTTCACACTCCTCTTAAACGCATTCCTCTTCAACGATAATTCTTGCTAAAAAACCTTACTGCCCAACACAATGATAGCCCCGTTGCCTGTGGTTCCTATAATATAGCGGCAACTGCAATCTTCGGCCTTCCTGCAGTCACATTTTACAGGAGCAGCATAAGAACTGGTCCGACAAGAATAAAACGTAAGTGCAGGAGCCTCACTTAAGAGGTGTCCAAGCAATGAACCCCCTCCAAAAAAGGAAAACTCGTTAACTTCCAGCCAGCAACTGCAGACAAACTTCTTACATGCACACACCGACGCAGATGAACACAGCAGACACACCCTGGCAGGGATAACACAGAACACACTCACACAATCAACACAACACACATGTACTAATGCATATCACTCAACACAGCACACACACACATTGACACAGACAACACAACACAATAACTTCCCTTAATTTTTCCATTTTACCTTGCGCCGCACAGGCTTAGTCCGCCGAATTTCAACCATGCACGACCAGGCAAAGCCTGCAGCCAGCTCATCATGATGGACATTCTCCCTCTCCTCTCTGCCATTATAGCCCGTGTGCTGCTGTTCTACCTTTGAGGCTGGTGTCTGGAGGTCAGGTCACGCCACGCCATCGCGAACCTAACCGATCCTGCAGCTGCTCTCATGCTGTTCTCAGCATGAGAGCAGTGTCAGGATTGGATGGAGCAGGCTAACCAATCACTCTGTTTGCGACTGGGTGCCTGTGTCTAATCCCCGGCTGTTGACACAGCTGCTGGCAGAAGTGCGCATGCTGGCAACCACAAGACAGCCGGCGGGCCAATCCGACATGCGCACTCTGCACTTTTCATGCCATCCCTGCTGCAACAGGCATCAATCCCGCCTCCACACTGGCCGGTAGAACTATCAGAATAAAAATGTTAATGTGACCATTTATTCATTGTTGACTTACTGCTGCACTCACAGCAGGCGGGGTGGCGCTTCTCCACCCTGAAGGAGGAACCGCCGCTGTGAATGACAGTGTAGTTGCAAGTAACATGCAGCCCTCATGCATTATGTTGAGAATCTGACACGGACCTGGCCTTTCCAGACCTACAATGAACTACCCGGGCTTAGGGCCAATGATGCATATTCTATTGAGGCCCACTATTTTGAGTTCTTGCCTTGACCATGTCCCTGTCAGAGAGCACTGATGGATTACTGTATGGGAAAATTATTGTCATTGTGTCACAGCCCTTTGCTGTCTTACTCTTATTGTACCACTCCCTTGCAGTCACATAATAGGGTGGGAATTGCAAGCTGGGAACCAGTCTACAAGTTGTTCATAGGTGTAGGTTTACCCATACTGCCCCATGATTCAACTGAAGTGAGGTGGTTCCTGGTCATCTCTTCTTTCAGGATGTGGTGCGGCTTTTGCTGATGCTAGCACGCCACACACACACCCACACACACACAAATACACACATATTTAATGACTGAAGCGCTAAACATGTGAAACTGGTCCACTGCTGGCAATACTGCAATCTGCCTGAGGGGCTGGCCTCTCTGTTCATCGTTTCACAAGAGTTCGGCTCCTGTGGGGTTTGTGACAGTGCTACCTTGTTCCACTCTGACTCATTCTTTCCCGCCTGAATCCTGCCTGACCCCATACCTTCTTGCTTGACGCTTACCTGACACCTGCTTTCCTACTGACTCCTGACTGATTCCCGCTTTTCTGCTGGACTATTGCACTGGGTCCTTTGGAATCAATCATATTTCCGTTTTCATTTTGAGTTACTTTCCTAATAGTGATTTTAACTGCTATTGATGCAATCTTTTAGTTTTAGGGTGCAGTAAATCCGGGACTGTGTCTGAGGCCTAGCCTCAAAGGTGCCTTAGACTTCGCATTCGGGTAATGTTCGGGATTAGGTTGGTAGGTCCCTGGACCAGGGGTTGTTATTTTCGGATTAATTCCTGAATTTCAGTTCCTTTACATTGTTTATATTGTTTTTATGGACCTAAAACACTAGTACTGATTCTTTTTAGCTCCCTCCTGCTTGAAACATGCTGGACAGGTGCTGCTGAAGATGTTGCAGTATTTCAGCATCAAGTGCTTTTTTTCTTTCACGCTCCTTTTCTTCCCTCTACTGCAGCCTGTTGCCCCTGACCTCCCTGCCAGGGAGGAGGCGGGCTGTCATTCTCATCTACAATTGTCTTTCTCGAGGAAGACTGAACACCACTGTGCCGCATTCCTCACTAGTGTCAAGGCCACTCGCTGCATATTCACCAACGTGTCTGCCCTTCAGCTCTATTTGAAAGGATGCCTCACAGACCTGCGAAAGTAAGACACCTCCACAAGTGAACATACCTAACGTGTACAACAGAGCTTATTCCTAGCTAACTCTGACCAAAACCCAGGTTGGCTAAGTCTTTGCCAATACCAGAGCTTTGGGAGAGAGAGGGGGGGACAAAGTAAACCTATTGAGTTATAAATACTTGTTTACTGTATGTACCGCTATTTTTATATGTTTGCCACCTGGGTAGTTCTTTACCGGTACTGCGTGAACTGTACCACTATCTCATAAAAAATAAATATTGTCTTACACTCAGCATTCTTTATTTGTTGTACAGTTTAATGTGTGATCAACTGCTGTGAACTTTACATACATTTTAGCAAGCACGTTGGCTTATTTGTGTCCATATTTAGTTTACCGTTTACAATAACTTTATTACAAAATATATGGTTTTATGCAAAAGTGAAAACTGTCTCTAATTTGTAACAAAAGTGAGCTTAGACATTGTAGTAACCTCCTCTCACCTCAAGCGTTTTCCTGTCTAAATGAGCTACTGTGCATTGTTTCCGTCTCAGGGTTTTATCTTTGTGCGAACGATGCCTTAGGCATCAATTTATTTTGATAACAATAAAACGTGCAACTGCGCTATTAAGTGCTTTATGGCAACAATTAGGTTAATACATTATGAAAGCTCCATTAACAAACCAGTTAAGTTGTGTGGCAGACACAAATATCAGGAAAGCAGTCATCTCTGCCTGTGATCTATGTAATGTTGGGCCCTAGGCCCCCATGGTGAGCAACACACGGACACTCACACAGATAGTAGGGTACTCGCAATGGGCCCAGGGCACGTGCGCCCTGCCCCTTTTATTAACAGGGTCACCTGACTGGTGACGCCTGTGGTGGGTGGGTGTACAGTGTAGGTTACAGCAGAAAGGAAACACTAGACTGTATCCAGCCGGATACTACATCCCTCCCAAACTTTGGTAAAAATAACAAACAGGAGTCCAACCTGTAATAAAACAAAACACAGCCTATGGAACAAATGATTGTATTCAGGCCGTCCGCCAGCCGGCGCTGGACCTTCGGACCACGGGGTCAAGATGTCTTCTTCTGCTTTGACGATGTTCTTGTGGACCGGCCCGGTCTCTCGGTGCGAAATCTTATATGCACAGCTTCAGTGTCGGTGCATCTGGAGCTGTGGCGAAATCCACTCTGGAGTATCTCACGGCACTCAGGCTTCGGTTGATGGCAGAACCTGCAGCTGGTGGAGATGGTCTTTGGGAGTGAGGCCTTCCATTGGAGGTGGCGTACTCGATGGCCTTCCTTGCTCCTGACTTTTGAGCGACGTCCGACTTGCCTCTTTCGCCCGGACTCCTCTCTCACTGGAGCCTCTTGGAGGGCACTCCTCTCTCACTGGAGCTTTTCGGAGGGCTTTTCTCGCTAACTGCCATGGGACCGTGTGGACCGTGCGGGGCTTCGTGGGAGCCACGCGAAAGCGTCGCTGCGGAACTGCCAACGGACTCACAGCCTAGTCACTCATGTAGCCTTCGGTGGTGGTGTCTCCGTCTGGGCGTCATCGCCGTCTGGACTTGGGTTATGCGCCTTCCTCTGATGATCTTGTGCACACCCAGTCTTCAACCGTGGCCTCCCTTCTTCCCGCGCCTGACGTGGAGCTGGTGCCGACGCATCTCTCCTGCTCGGACTCCCATAGCATGGAAACTCCGTCGAGGCCCTGGTCCCCTGGATTGCCACCTGACCGCGTGGGCTGTGCGGGCCTTTGCGTAGGCCACGCTTAGGGGTCGCTGCGGAACACCCAACAGGGCCACGGCCTAGTCTTGTGTAGTCCCCAAGGGCGGATCTTCCAATGGCCGGCTGTGCTCGACTTCGGCAGGCTGTAGGTTGACGGGGTGTACAGAAGGTTTCTGGGTGGTCCACCTCATTGTCTTCCGGTGGTATGGGGCAGGTGTGGATTCCCTCGGGTGGTGCGATGCTCCTTGGTGGTGATGCACCGGGATGGTGATAATATCCTGTTAGTTTTTCTTTAGTGGGCAGACAGGCGGTGATCTTCCTGCATTCGGCGGCCTTGTGGCGGGAGTGGGCTAGAGGTAGTTTGCCCTTTGTGTCTTCATCTTGCTGATGGCACTAGTTCTCTGTGCTGTCGCCCTGTTCCTTTTCCTTCGGCACGCCTGTGGTGTTTGTCTGCCCGGTGGCGTTGTGCCACTGCCCTTTCTTCTTTTGCGGAGTGGCGTCCTGCCACTCTCTCTCCTCCCTCGCGACACCGTCCGGTCTCCTCTTCTTTCTGCCTTAACCGGGCCTCCCCGGGTGGCGTGCACTCCACCCGTGGCTCTCCGGTCTGGTCCTACCCCTAGGACACCGCTCTCACTTCACTCGGAGACTGGACCTGTCATCGCGGCTCTTTCTCGTTCGCTCACTTCTGACTTCCGTTCAAAACTTGTCGTCCTTCCTCATCGGACCTCATCCTGGTCCTCTTCGCGGTCTTCCTCCTTGTTGGACCTCTGAGTCGGTCATTGATTCCTGACCTCTTCCTGGGTCTCTGACTTTCGTGGCGTCCTTCTGGTACTATTTGCGGTACTTCTTCTGTGCCACTTTTCCTTGTGGTGGCGGCCTTCTGCCACTTAGGCGCGTATGCTGCGCTCTTCTTCTTGCGGTAAGCGCCGCTCCGCCACTTGGCGCGTATGCTGCGCTCTTTCTTGCGGTGGCGTCTGTTCCGCCACTTGGCGCGTATGCTGCGCGCTTCTTCTTGCGATGGCGTCTGCTCTGCCACGTGGCGCCGTATGTTGCGCTCTTCTTTGCGGTGGCGTCGTTCCGCCCACTTGGCGCGTATGCTGCGCTCTTCTTGCGGTGGCGTCGTTTCGCCACTTGGCCCGTATGCTGTGCTCTTCTTGCGGTGGCTTGGTTCTACCACTGGGCGCATGCTGCACCTGTCGCACCCCCTCTGATCTCCAGGCTTGATGCTTGTGTTCCGTGCTGCTCCTGCCGCTTGAGTGTCTCGGTTTCTGATGTCATTTCCTTCTGCGATGACCTCCCCTGGCCAGTAGGTGTCATCACATCTCACTCCTCCTTTGGCAGTCTGTCTTGTGAAATTTGCCTATTGTCACTTGTGGGTGTCTGCCACGTTAGCTTAGGCAGTTGCACCTGCTCTCCCATCACCAGGATGTCCCAGGGCTGCTGTGCATTTCCTTCTCTTTAGAAACCTGGATCTGCCTCGCTCTGTGCATCATCTTGGTGCCTCAGTGTCCTTCCTTGTGTCCCAGTGCTGTTGCACTCACTGCGCTCCTGTGCTACATTTATGCACTCCTGGCACTTTCCTGGCAGGCTTTGCTGTGTCCTAGTCGTGCTGCCGTATATTTTTGCTAGCAGGTGCACATACCGCTAGTTGGCCACTAGATGGCGGTGCAAGGCAAACTGTGGCAGTCCACGGCCGTTCTCCTCCGTTTCCGGCACCTCGCTCGGTTCCGTGGTGCTTGGCTTTGTGTTCTGCTCTCGCAGGGGTCCCGGAGGGCAGCGGAAATGGAGGGCAACTCGTGGCAGGTGCTGCCTCCAGCCTCCTAACAGTCGCTCACTCACCACCTTCTGGGCGTAGGTCCTGCTCCGACCGCTGCCGCCTGAGACACATTCTCCCTTTTATCGCGGTGAGTGTGGTCGCTTTTTCCTCTCTTTGTTGCTTTTCTTTGGGGCCAAACAGTCGTACCACCTGTGCTTTCGGTGTGTGGGTGGGGGGCTCTACAGCGTATTTCTCGGCGGCGCTGGCCGCATGCAGTTACTTTGCGCACCCTGCCCCTCGCAGCAGACCCTCTCGCTTCACGGGCTGTGCGGGGGCTAGCGTCTTCTCACCGGCATTTTGTTTATCTCGCTGTTGGTGGGCCTCGCTGCACGCCAGCACCGGCCCAACCTTGCCCCTTATTCACCGGCTTCCACTCTCCTCCGCCCCACCGCTGCAGCCTCTCAGTATATGCCGCTGCCTGGCCCGGGGCGGGGGCAGTGGCTGCACTGGGGGCTATCGGCACACTTCACAGGACTTGAGCTGGCACCGGAGGCTGCTGGCTCTATGACGGGCACAGTCTGTCTTTGTCCCGGGCGAGGGAGTGGTTAGCTACTCCACTCCCGACCTCTTCACTGTAGGCCTACCTTCCCCTTCAGATGCAGATGCGGGTGGGCTCCCACGGACCTTCGGCGGTCGGGATCACTTCTCCCTTCGCGCCACAACCCCACGACACTTTCACTTCTACGGGCTCACCCTCCTGCCCGGTGTGTCGCCGCGACCGATGCGGGTGGGCTCCGCACGGCTCATCAGTCGGACTTCTTTCGCGCCGCACTCGGGGGCTCACTGCACAGCATGCCAGGGCCTTCGCACGCCCCGTTGGCTATCGGGCGCGTCCGGCGCCTCTTCACAGGGGGTGCAGGCACACCAGGTGCGGGGTGGGCTCCCGGTCACCTCGCCTTCTTCATGCAGGCCCGGGCTTTCGCACACGCCCCATGGGTTATCGGGCGCCTCTGCACGGGAGGCGGATTTGCTGCAGGCACACGAGGTGCGGGGTGGGCTCTCGGTCACCTCGCCCACCCTGCGACTTTCGGGCGCGTCTGCGCCGGCTTCTGGGGGTGCCTCAACACGGGCAGCACTCTTCCCCTTTTCACCTTTGTTGGGCTGCTGCACGCACGGGCACAGCCCCTCGTCAGCCAGTGTAATGTTGGGCCCTAGGCCCCCATGGTGAGCAACACACGGACACTCACACAGATAGTAGGGTACTCGCAATGGGCCCAGGGCACGTGCGCCCGGCCCCTTTTATTAACAGGGTCACCTGACTGGTGACGCCTGTGGTGGGTGGGTGTACAGTGTAGGTTACAGCAGAAAGGAAACACTAGACTGTATCCAGCCGGATACTACAATCTACACGCTTGAAAATATTGCAGACAATAAAAATGCCTGCCTAGTGGATTCATTGCGTTAGGGAAGGGGGTTTTGATTGAATTCATTATACATTGTCTGGGTATATTTTTAGGGTTCCGTCTCAAAAGATGTAAATTGTGTATACTGTCAGGTGAATGGACTTTTTCTTATCATGCATTTCATGTATTTCAAAGTATAGTTCAGAATAAGTCAGTACTTTAGGAGGTACACGAAAGAAATGCAAATAGCACATTGACCTGGAATAACACTCAGGGGGATATTCACAAGAACGTGCGCTAAACATCTCCCAAAAATGTTAACGCAACTTTACACATCGCAGTCTATCGCGGGAAAATAACCCCGTGTTAACGTGGAATTCACAACACGGCGGTACCATGCGATAGTCTTCCGAAAACGCAGCCAATGTCCGCGATACAACCACCTCGACGGAGATAAAAACACAAACTCCAACACCAAAAAACGTGCCATGACCCCATTCGCGATGAGGAAAGCAGCGATAAGCAGCGCCAGGCCCGCGACACACACACGGCAGGCGGGAATAAGCACAACAAAAGCAGGAAAAAGGAAGACAAACCAAACAGAAAACAACAGCGAAGCACAATGGAGGCAGCCGGAGGTAGTACACAACCCCACAAGCCCCATTGGCAACAAAACATTGTACACGGCAGTCCATCGTGGACAAGGTGAATGCAGCCGGAGAGCGGAGGAGGACAATGGAAGAAAACCAGAACAGCTGGAATGATGCGAAACGCACAAACAAGCAGAAACACGCCAACAACCAGAAGGCAGCAATGCACACCGGAGGTGGGAGTCCAGCGCCACACCAGGAGCTGGATGCCATGGAGGAAATGGTGTCCACCACATCAGTCTGGAGATTGTGGCAGGAGTCGGGGACCGCAAACTGCTCAAAATCAACAGACACAATAGGGAGAGGAACGACTCAGGGACTGGGGGACGGGGGAGATGGGCACAATGGCACACATGCACAATTAAGCACAGCACAACTGCAGACAAACCATGCCCAAGAGTAACAACACCAACCAAGAGCACAAGTCACACAACTCGGCAATATCACACCACTGAACAAGCACAGAAGTGAAAACCACACTGCCTGAAAGGGAGAAGGGTGAGCCAAATCAGAGCTGAAGGGACATCTCACACACAATGCAGCACACACACATAGGAAGCAGAGCACCCCAACATCGAACACAATGTGGTACAAACAGCAACATTTGCACAACCGAACACAGGACACAAGTGCACCCGCTTGTGGCCGGTAAATGGCCATACGCATCTGGCAAAGCACGAAACAGGGACATGATAATGCACAAGTACAAACCCACAGCCCTGATGGGGGAGCAATGCACGTATGGCAGGGACCCAGATAGGCCATGACACACACATTGGCATACAAATCAAGACTCATCACAGTTGGAGACAAGTGAAGGTGCGGAAACTTTATCAACAATTGCGTGTCAGTACGTCCAAGAGAAGTGCCACGACATGCAGACCAATGCAGCAGCATGTCTGAATGAGGAACGTTGGAAAGCGCCCATGTCCACCCCGGGGGAGTCCATCACCCACACAAGTGAGTGCCAACCCGCGTTGGTTGTCCGCGCATGGATCCGAAGTCCAGGCCAATGCAGCCATGTCCACTGTCATCTTGGGACATGTGACCAGATCCCCAACATGCAACCAGGCGTCGGGACACGTGCAATGGGTCACATTCAGTTGTGGCTGCAGGTACCTTGTCACTCGTCCATGAACGCGAGTGCAGCAGCGTAGGCCAACATTTCCAATGAGAGCTCGTTGTCCACCACATCTAACATGTCGGCGACGTAACCCATCAGCTGTCCCGGACAGATGTGCTGACTCCAACCCCTGGCCCCACTCTGCACTAAAGCCCAATAGGGGAGCGGCTCAATGTGGTCACTGCACACGACGACCTCGTGCAATCTCCCAGGTCCAGTTGCCAGCATGCATGCCAAACATCCAGGCATGCCATAAACGGGCATCACGGTGACACTCCTGGTCGTGGGCCAACATGGGGCGCACACACACGTCGAAATCCAGGTCAGCTACCGTTACGTTGGAGAGGCAGACATCCATGGTCCACTCGAATATGCACGAGCGATAATGCAACACAGGCTGAACGCAGGTGACGTTGGCAAGGCGGAAGCTTAGCCGGTAACTGATCCGCAGCACTGCCAATGGCAGTGCCCCCAGTACATGCAGCAGACGTGCACAGTACAGGTCCACGTGACTGGAGTTGTGCATGTGTCCGGGATAGTCTGCCATTGCGCCAGTGGCTCTGCTTGAAGTGGCACTGTGCTGACCCGCGCCAGTCCTGTGGATGAAATGGCACAGCTCGGAGCAATGAGCAGTGTCTGTGTGCAACCGGTGCAGGCCTGGGGTGGGGCGGGAGTACGTGTGAAGGCCATTTCACGCACACCAACTACGACCAAGGACTACTGCGTGTGGGATGTGACATGTTGGTCTCACGTCGGGCAGTGCGTAGTGTGGGAGTCGCCAGCAAATGCTATTGTATCTGTCAGGGGTGCTGGGCACATGCAAGTCCCTGCTCGGGAGCTGCAGATGTGCTACCGCCTGATAGTTCAGACAAAGGACCTTTCATCCCTACAGTAACTTCACCATCTGCTTGCATACAGGAGATGTACAGAGGCCTGTCGTGGGTGGGGTGGGATGTCTGCGACCCAGGAAATCATGGATGATATGCCGAGCACGTGGCACATGAGCGGCCTCACTGTGTGTTACGTTGCCTCACAGCTGCTCCTCCCTCCCACGAGCCCCCACATGTGTGTGCGCTGCGCAGTTGTATCACGTGCACTCCTACGGCACACCATTGTCATGCCTGTCTGCGCATGTCCAGCGGCATGCCAACAACACCGTGAAGCTGGCCGTTGAGGGTGTGCGGCCACGTGAGTGTAGGCCAATGGTCCGGACAGGGCGGACACAGGTGCACAGTCCATGGCTGGCTGTGATTGCGCTGCGATTGAGGCTAGGCATCTGACTTATGCAGCCGCAGGACTGATACACATAACACTTGGCATGCATGAGCCAAGACCCCGAGCAGTCTTGCGCTCCCACATCTCCCCGTACGTGCGGGCCCGCCCTCCGGGTGCATGCTACACTGCAACATCGACTACTGTGACCCTGGTGGCGACAACACTCTAACACAGAGACACGCTTACCGCACTTCCTGCTCAAGGCCAGACCAGAGCCACGCCCTGAACCCCCTTGCCGAATCAGCACACCCCAGCGCTGACCTGGCGGACGCCGGACCAGCACACGCCGATGTGCATGCAGGGGGCGGGCGAAGCTACATGTCCAAGGTCTTGGCCACTGCTGAGGTGACATGGTATCGTCCACTGAAGACAGCACACTGTGATGTTGCAGGGCTCGGCCCATCATGCTGACATAATGACCACACGGACACACTTGCTTAGATGGTGTGAATGGCTACGGGCACGTGCGCCCGGCCACGTTTATTAGCAGGCTCACATGTCGAGTGACACCTGTGTTGGATGTGTGTGGGGTGTGTGTACACCAGCCATCATGGAGTGCCTGGTGCAGTCAAAACAACAACAACAGTGTACATCGTTAAGGACACAACCATTGAACCATAAAGGCTCCATGACTTGAGCTGCACAGAGTTAGTGGCCCCGGATGCACAGCGTCCTGCACGGGCCTACCGCCACGGGCCGCTAACTTGCGGTGCACTGGGGCAGGGTCACGAGAGCAGAGCAGGTTCTCGTAGATGACAAAGGGGTTGTCGCGGAGTGTCTCGGTGGACAGTGGAAGGTGTACCCCCAGGGCATGATGCAGAGGGCAGAAGCACGCAGAAACAGTCACCATGGTGGAGATGAATGGAACAGACACATGTCATACACCAAGTCCGTCCCAGCCAGATGATGATGCAGACAACCCCCAGGCCATGGACTCAGACGCCACCAAAGTCCAACCAGAAAGTGCCCATGACTCATTGCGCACAGAGTTAGTGGCACCAGGTCAGTTGTTGCTGTGTTCGGTCACCTCTGTGACGAGGATCCGGCTTTCATCCGGACTGAACCGCATCTTCCTCTTACTCCTCTCCATGCGTTCACTGGTATGGACTCTGCCATTCATGAATCACGACTAAGTGCTGGATGTGGGACCTACTGAACCACAGTGTAGGCCAGGGGCAGCGGTCAGCACGGGCCCACAGACATGTGTTGTGTGCTTGCGATGCAGACATTGGCTTCACTGATCGGAGGAGTATAGTGATGTGGCCGCTGCCACGGACTTGGGGTCACTGCCATTCAAGACTCAGGACACAGTTCCACATGTGGGACCTACTGGGCCGCAGTGTAGGCCTGAGCCCTCATCCAAGTGTTGCCGGCTTGCGTTGAACAGGGTTAATGGCACCACGTGTCGCCGGCTTGCGATGCAGACATTCGCCTCACTGATCGGAGGGAGTTCAGTGATGTGGCCGCTGCCACGGACTTGGGGTCACTGCCATTCAAGACTCAGGACACAGTTCCACATGTGGGACCTACTGGGCCGCAGTGTAGGCCTGAGCCCTCATCCAAGTGTCGCCGGCTTGCGTTGAACAGAGTTGGTGGCACCACGTGTCGCCGGCTTGCGTTGAACAGGGTTAGTGGCACCACGCTTTCGCCGGCTTGCGTTGGAACAGGGTTAGTGGCACCACGTGTCGCCGGCTTGCGATGCAGACTTTGGCTTCACTGATCGGAGGGAGTTTATTGATGTGACGCTGCCACAGACTTTTGGTCACTGCCATTCAAGACTCACGACTCAGTACAACATGTGCCAACAACTGGGCCGAAGAGTACGCCGGTGGAGTATGTTAATGAAAAAGGAGTACTGTGGGCCAGCATCGTGGAGGCCAGCGATGGTCTGCGGAGGCTGCAAAGGTCGCGGGACTGGGGCCTGGAGCTTGCACCGGCACGTGGTGGGCCCTCTTTGACACACGCCGGTGTCGGCAGGTGAGCGGAGCCTCCTTGGTGCGCTGGGGCAGGCATGACGGGTCTGGGGACCAGCGGCCCGGGGTGCAGCAGGTGCAAAGGGACGCAGGCCCCGCCGCGCTTGGCGCCGGCCTCGTGGCGGGCTGAGAGGCACCGCCCTGGCAGACACGTTGGCCATTCCGAAAGAGAACCACGCCCAGTGCAACGGGGTTTTTATTCACACCCCTACGCAGGCCTGGCGTACGCAGGGCCAGCCCACTCCGCCCACGCATACAGGGGGGGACGTAACGTGCAACATTTTCGCGTTCTGCCCCACAGCCTGTGGGGACATGGTAGCGTCCACTGGCCACTACACTCCATGCACCAGCAGTTAATGTCCACATGGCCATTTCTGTGGTTTGCACATTGGAGTCTGTCCGGCACCTCCACGCCACACCTGGCATTGGGTAGGTTCTCATTCATTAGTCACTTGCCGCTCTCACACATGCCTGCTCCAAGCCTCTCCTCACATTCTGCTATTGTGTGGCTGTGGTGTCATGCCGTGGCTGGGTTGTGTGCATGGCAAGCCCAGGTTCCCAATGGAGTCGTGTCGTCGTGTCTGGTCGGTTGGCATGTTGTGTGGCATGTTGCATGTAGTTCTGCTGCGTGCCCATTGCCAGTGTCGTGAGTTGCATGACTGTGGGGTGGAGGTGTGTGGTGTGTTCATTTGGTACTTACCAACGAGCACTGCATTTCCATAGGTGCCATCCTGGGAGCGCTGGTTGATGATGGACTGTCGGGCGATGTAGGTATCATGCACTCTGCCTGGGGAGTCGGCTACGACATTGTTGAGGAGTCCCGGGTGGTCCACTATTGCCTGCATATTCATGGGATGCGTGTGCTTTCTGTTGCGGTAGTTGTGTGAAGTGTCGGCAGGGGGCACGAGGGGTACATGTGTGCAGTCGATTGCCCCCGACACGTGAGGGAATCCAGCTATGGCGTAGGGGCCTTGCTTGGTCTCCAGCTGCTTCTGCGCAGTGTGGGTGAAGTGGAGGTGCTGGGGTACCAGGCTGATGATGGCATCCAGGACAGGTGTGATGAACTTGGATGGGGCTGGCTGTGAGACTCCTCCGACTCTGGCAGATGTGGGTTGGAAGGTACCATAGGCCAACATGTGCAGCACAGCCGGCAGCTTTGTCTGCGGAGGGATGTTGGTTGTCCGCTGTGTTGGTACCGTCAGCAGGTGGGCGATGTGGGTCAGGATGCGGGGGATGGTTGTCCTTTTGGGCCTGTAGTGGGCAATGTCCTCCTCTGGCGTTTGGTCTGGGCGGCTGGTGCATTTAAGGTGGGTCCGCTGTCTTTGTGTACGCTGCCTCTGTGGTGGTCAGGGG